>WYDI02156488.1:171259-225389 GCA_009867235.2 Psittacus erithacus
TAGATCTTCCTCCTCTATTTTGCTGCTTAAAGAAAAGATTTCTCTCCTATTATTATTACTTTATAACCCACGGTAACTGATCCAGAGGAAATTAGGCAGACAGGTACAAAAAGAGACAGCTCTATACATAAGGACCAACCTATTCCAACAGAGGTAGCAACAGCAAAAAAGAAAGAAAACACAGAAGATACTGGCTGCATATCCAAGCTGTTTTCCAAGTAGACTATTTTGAAGTTCTGCATAAGGCACCAAGACCTCCTGAATGACAAATCTGATCTAAAACAGAAGCCCTATTTAAATATGGTCCACAGTCCCCATTAGCTCTTCTCTCAACAGAGCTGATGGCACTGATCTCTGCAACAGAATCTGTTTCACAGCACAGACAGGTCTTTCTGCTGTTATCTTCAGTGAACTGTCAGTTTCTTGCTTCACTATTTTGCTTCAAACTATTCTCTATAGGCTATAAGGTAATAAATGATAGGAAAAATAAAAGCAGGGCAGTATATGTCTGTGGTCATTTAAACATTTAAAGAAAGATATAGTGAAAGCAGGATTAAGTTGAGGTGTGAACAATGCTATTATCTTTCTTTGAACCGCTACGGAATATGCACTCCCTAAGCACAAAATAGCACTTTAAGAGCATTCTAGGAGTCTTACTACTTATTCCAATCTCCAGTTAAGCAGCACAGATTCAGTCTACTGATAAACAGTTTGCTAAGAGCAAAGAACTGATTTGGGCAGCTTGGTTTTGTTTCAGACAATCAGATGTCTTTACAGGCTTTTGGTGAAGATGGGCTATAATGTTTGTGCACTTTCAGTTGAGGGAGCTGTATGGACCCAATAGGGCTTCAAGTGCCTTCATTTACTGTTTGTACAGCCCCTTGTTCACTGCTATTAAATAAATATATAGTGAAATACCTACAAGTCTTTGTTGCTAGCATCTTCAACAGCTATACTTATGAGAGCAAACAACACATGCTGGGGTTGGCAATCACTGTTTATCACAAGTGGTCTATGGCTCAGCTCATACCAGTGGCGAGCTCATTTCCAATCTGCCTTGCAATGAAGAAATATCACAAAGATATGATGAACATCAAGCATTTTGTGACTCAGTTTCCTGGACATTTCTCTGGTTCTATCTGTCCATATGAATGAGGAAACTTCAGAAGGTATATGCAAGGAAAAACTGCACATCCACAGATCTAAAAGAGGTTGTGTGAGATGCTGGCTGAATAGCTAGGTTTGCTCTTCAGACATGTCTACCACATACAGAGGTAAAACACCTTTGAAGAGGCTACCAATCAAATCTTTCCAACTTAAACAGTCACCAGAGACTTAGTCTGACATGGCGATGTCAGAGATCTGCATCTTGTTAAGCATTCTCAAAACCAGAACTATTAAGCACAAAATCATGCGAAGAGCAAACCCAGCCACATCAGATCTCATGGTGCAGTTTGACATGCTTGGTACGGGTTTTTACTTTTGGACTGGGAGGTGAGACTTGACTGCTGGCACAGAAGAAGTCACATTTATAGTGGGAGAAAGCTCAGGGGTCTCCAGCCCTTGTGCTTCTGCCCGGAGCTTCCTGCGGGTGGGTTTTGAGGGCGGCTGAGCAAGAACAACCTCCTGCAATGAAGAAACACAGCAACATTAAGTCAGGCCATATGTGTCCCATCATTAGGCTGGGGAATACTTGTGACACAGAAATTGCTGACAGCTGGCCTAAGATTTCATAATTTAAAGAGGTACAGAGCTTAATTCAGATTTGGTAATAGCCTCTCAGGTTTCTGACTTTGAAAAACTAACAATAACTCCTGCAACCCCTTAATGAATGAAATGATTATACTGGTGTTTTGTCTTCATTTAGATGACAGGTTTTTCAGAACTGGATTGTATAGCTCTGTGTGCAACTTATTACCTCACCCATACAGCATGGAGACTCTGCCTTCTCCCCTCCTCTCTTAACATGAAGCAACACTGAAAATAGCTTAGGAAGACAAATGTGTAAAATTATCCACGCAAAATTAACACGTTGGAAGTGTAGAAGGCCAGTTATTTCTCTTGATAAGTTACATCAAAGAAATAGTCTGGTTTCTAGGTAAAAGAAGGTGTCTTGGATTTTTAACAATTCAGTAGTAAGAAGTGTTTTCATTATTTTAAATTAAGACATCCTTTCTTTTGCAATGAGAAGCAGTTTTAATGCCTTATATCTGTTTTAAATCTGAAATATAAATATATCCTTTCCAGTGCATTTTATTATTAGCACTCTTTTACAAGGAATATAACTATTACTGCCCCATTTCATAAATGAGAAAGCTAAGACTTAAAAGGATGAAGTGACTTGACAAAGGTGTCAGTCACAGACCAGAGACCAAACTTTAGTATCAGTTCAAGAGTGCACATTTTACTGGGCCAGACCTTCTTCCTTACATATGTTAATTAAAAAAAAAAAAAAGAAAAAAAAAAGGGAAGCATTTAATGACTTAGCAATCATTAGGGGAAAAAAACCAACAACAAACCAACAATGTAGTTAGCAGCCTCACTCAGCAGAAGAGACTACTATGAGTGAAACAGAATGAAACCAACATAAGACCATCAATAATGAGTATTAGAGGGATTACAATTATTAGAGGAAGTAGAATTATAAGGAAACAAGGGATTTCAACATTAAAAACCAGTTCTGCCATTAATGGAAAAATCTAAAAATACTATTATATCTTTTGATCAGGATGTCAGCATACCAGCACTGCACAGATCTCAGAGAATACAATACTCTGAAATCCTACGCACATGTGCAGCTCCTGCAAACACACCACGTATGGCAAGTGAGGAACTTGCATATGCCTTCTACAACTGTATGCTGGCTAGATGCCAAATACATTACCCCAGTCTGTCACAAACTGCCAAAGACCTAATAAAAACCATAGGGTAAGTCCCTCTTCCATTTCAAATGCATTATTGGAAGAAATACCTAAAAAATCCAATACCTAAACGCAGAATCCTCCACAAGGGCTCTTTGGCTGGCTGCTGTTGCACCAGACTCTGGAAGGTGGGTCAGCACTGAGCCAACAACCTGCCTCCTGAGCCTCACAGCCTGGGGCTTCTCTGTATTTATGAATCCAGATGAGGTGAGGGCAAGCATGAAATAGGTGGACCACAAGTATTTCATTTCCCCACCACAACTGCAAAGCAAGGCAAGGAAGAAGCAGGGCCAGGCTAAAAATAACATGCAGTGAGCACAAACGGATCAAGGATGCTACTCGGAAAGCCCTATCATATATAGGAAATTACACTGGACATTTGTCTGTGCCCCCCATTAGGGTAAGAAGTGTGATAACTCTCTCTGGTCAAAGTACATACTATATATAGCACCTGCCAATGGTTCTTGGTTGGGCTGAGCAAAGGTCTTGCAGGTGCTTCTTGGCTGCCAGAGAGGGGAGGATCTGAGGGCAGATTTGTCAAAACCTGTTCTGCCCGGGACTGGAACATTCCTTCTGGGTGAAAGGAGGCAGTGGGATCGTGCCAAGAGTGGGAAAATGCTCACAGACCACTCTATCCCTAAGCAAGGCCCTCTGAAGAGTGCCACTGCAATTTATACAAATGTTATGTTCATACAAAAACATATTAGAAACTGCACATCTTGAGCAAATCTCTCCCAGCCTATGTACATTTAGTGGCAGATCCTGACCTCTTGCAAACAGGTGTGTTTACATCAAACCCAAATCCTCAGTAACTGGAAGCAAGAAGTGCATCACAAGCGAGATGGGGGTCAAGCACAATCAAACTCTTTATTTCTTCCCTAAGGCTCCACAAGTCCCTGTTGATTTGAAACAAATGGTAATTGCCTCTCTTAAAGCACGTGCATCAGTGTGTATGTAATGAGAGCTTTCTTAATGATTTATCTGAGCTGATGTCACACGCGAACCCAGCTCTCTCTAGTGCCTTGACCTCCAGAGAAGGTAAACATGTAAACTTTGTAACCCCAGCCCTCTGTTTAATTGCTTTAAAACTTAAAATAACCACATTTGTTGATGAAGACAAACCAGTCCACAATGGTACAATGTGTGCAGGTCTCACCTTTTTTGCTGAACTGTTTTCTTCTGCCTGCACCGGAGGTCTATTCATCTGAGGATGTAATTCAACCTCAGATGGTTGCTCTATCTGCAACAACAAATCAGTCATCGCTACACCCAGAAAATGACTAGCAGTCACATACAATAAAGTCAATGAAAGGAAACGTTATGCACAAAAGAAAAGTTAACTTTAACAATTCCGCAGCAAGGGAAATGGATTTAGGGTGACAGCTGAATGGATGACATACGTATTTGCAGATTTTTAATGAAATGATTTTCTTGTATTTTATAGTGCTAGGAAAACAAGAGAAAAGTTTTTCTGTGAAAAAACATGTCTCTGTAAATGACCTAATACCGAGAATTTCTTCTGGAGTTACCCTTATGGTCTAAATAATCAGAGGAGAAGAGGTAGCTAAAAGCTAGAAAGATCTTGGATGTGCCCTTTCACCTTATTATCTCCTGACAGTGATGAAAGTTCACTGGAGTAAGCCTCTGCCTTTGAAGTTTGCAAGTCTAGAGTGAGAAAGTCGGAATTATACCAAAAATCCCAGGAAAGTTTCTGAAAACACAAGTCATAAAAGAAGCCAAATAAGTTTTCCCTCCTTCCTTCTCACCTTTCAAACAGAAACTGAGCTGAATGCTCACCACACAGGTCTACACTTCTGCAAAACAGAATACGTTCCCACTAGCATATCTGACTGAGCAGCAAATTAAAACACAGGGTTAATCCCTTCCTTTGCCTCTCCTGAAATCTTTCCACGTCCTTTACCAGGACAGGGCACAGCACATAAGCTAAGGGAGGGTGGCAGGATTTGGAGCTACCTGCCCATGGGTGTGCAGCAGCAAACATATAAACACAGTGAGGCTGTTTTCTGTCCAGAAGGGATGAGTTGGCTCTCCAAGAGGGGGAAGGCAGGCAGGAGCAGGAGGCTGAGGGCACCCAGCCCTGGCAGACTTCTCTTTCCCAACTTCTGCCAAGTTGTAGCCACAATGACAGCAGCCTCCAGGCAAGCCGCCTTACTGCTCCCTCCTCAAAAAAGGCACATTCCTACAGAGGTGAAAGCCTGCATTTAAAACCAAGTTCAAGGTAAAGCACAAACTTTTAAGGGGTCAGGATTACCCAAGGCTTAACTATAAGACAAACAAAAATGACAAAAAGCACAGAATTTGGCGTACTTAAACAGGAAAAAGAACTGTACATTAAGATGCAGAGGAAACATGGTTCTGTCAGGTTACTGCTGTTCTCCAACCATATGGCATTGAACATGTGCACAGAGGGAGATTTGAGGTCTTTAAGACACATACGTAATTCCTTAGGAGAGGAGGAAAAGGTTTTGGCCGACAAGGTTTCTCTCTTCCCTTTTTTAAGTATGCTGTATCTGTAGTGTTATGTGATGATTAGAAAAATAAAACCTCACCCTGTAATTTTCCAATATTTTAATATTAATATCCTAAATATTTGGATTTTAATAACTATTGGATACTGAGATTTGAATTCTGGAAAGCTTTTTATGAGTTGAAGTAGTGCTTCTGTAACTAGATTTCTGGTACAAACAGGACAGTGAAATGGAAAAAGCAGTCTTTTTTTTCTGTCTACAAAATTTAATGCAACACAGAATTTCTTTATCAGCAGGCTGAATAGCCCACAATCTCCCCAATTTCTACATCCACTGTTTATGTATTTGAAAGAAATGAAGGCTCTAAGCACTGTAACAGTAGCCCAACAAAGTCCACAGGGCTTTCATGAATGATTTGGGGATAGGAAAGCTCTAATACCCAACAGAGCCACACAATAAATTTGGGCCCAAACAACATCACTTTGACAAATCATTCATTTAGGGACAGCAACAGTAAAACACAGTCTTTCAGAGCGCCACATAATATACATATTATAAATTCCTCATGGCATAGCTTTGTTGCACAACACAGAGCAATAACAGAGGAAATACGAGAACCAGCTCTTAATGACCCTTTTTGGACAGGGAGCACTAGATACCTCCCTAGCCTGGGCAGGTGGGCAGTTTTTGGTGCTCATGCCCTTGTTGGAAACTACACTACACCTTGCGTGAAAAGCAAGAATATATTAACTTATTCCACAGAATTAAAAAGAATGGAGACCAAACCCATGTGGATATAGACAAAATGCAGCTTTTCAAGAACCAGTATGTTCAAACAGTGTAGACGTAACTAAATATCATGGCACTTTACAGTGTGAATTGCAAACAAGCAGGAAAACTGAAATGACAGTAAGGTAAAGGACCTAGAGAAGAAAAACAAAACCAACAACAACTCACGAACTTTAGCAAGAATACCCATGTTCTTCCCCATCCATTTTGTTTTTTAATAGTCTCATTGCAGGAGAATACTGTTTTAAACGGAAGGGAATTGAAAAGGGGGAGGGGGGAGGGAGGTAAACTTCATGTGGAAGCAAATACAAATCAGCGTGCTGATGCCAAAAAGGGCAAGATTCCAAAATTTCCAACAGCTTGACATCACCGTTCCTGCTGATGCAAGACATGTCTTTTCACTAGCTGAGTGCTGTGATGTGGCTGTCAGCCTAACTGCTGTGGCAACCACTGTGCTGCAGGGCTGCGGTACGCACTGCCAGGACATGAGGATGGCAAAGCTCAGCAGCCAGCCGGGCAGAGGATGGCTGGACCAGGCAGGTGGCAAAAATAAATAAATAGTTACTTTAAAAAAAAAAAATGAAAATAAACCCAAAAAACAACTAGTTCTGGTGATGCAGCTCATGCACAATGAATAAAACCAAGTGACTGCCATGTCCCTAAAGTGCCACCTAGTGGCATGTGCGACAGGCCATTTCTGAGCTCTCTGCTTAAGGGTGAATATGAAATTTGCATTATTCAGAGTCTGCAGACAGCTGGGCTGGACACAGTTAAGCCTCTGCTCTTTGGAGTCTCCTTTCCTTGTCATGCAGAGGCCAGGTCTACACATTAATGATCTGCCATTAGAGCTACAAGTTCTCCTCTTATGAAAAATCTCCATTCTTCAGTGTGACATGCCTGAAGATAGACAGGCATTTAACCCAGACAAAAATCTTTTGACTGCAACATACATCAATGCAAAAAAGGTTTGTTCATTCAGCTAATCCAACAAGTTTTCCAGCCAAGGCCTTAGAAGCTTTACAAATACATTTGCAAGTTGATGTCTCCCCACATTGGCCCCACACAGATTTTTAAAGGAAAAATAGCTCCTGCTTTAATTTTGGTAGAGATTCTTCACAGATTGCTGTTCCTTCACTGATTTGGATGTGGGATGAAAACAAGTCTCTGTAGTCTTCTGGTCATGAATACAGTGAGACTGGCTAAAGGATACTCCAATCTGATCTCCCACCGTAGAGTGTAAGGAAAAGATAATTCATAAGGAGCAGCTGAGTTGGGTTCCCTTCAGTTCTGCACTGTTCTTATACCATGCCTAGTATAGTATCTGAGCTACTCATTTCTCATTCAGAAACTCAGCAATGAACTGCCTCCTTCCATCACAGCAATGTCTTATAATTTTCCCACATCTTTGAAGCTTCTCACCATTATATTAGAGTTTAAAAATCTTCACTACTGGTTTATAAAACTGAAAGGTTATACAGTATGCAATATGGTCTTCCGGAGGAAAATTCAATTATAGTAGTGTACAAGTGCTTCAATGGAAGTTTCTCACTCATGTCCACAGAATTAAGCAATCTACTGCTATAGGAAGTGCTGCTGTGCTGGCAGGTACAGATGGGTCCATATCCAAGGCTTGTGGTAGATGAGCAAAGAATATCCTGCTCATGTGCGCTATCAGCAGGGCAAAAAAGAGTCTGCAGACCAGGCCTAAGAGTATCTTAATTTTAGGAAGAGCAAGGGACCACAGAAAAGAGCAAGACAGTGTTCTATTCCAAACCTCCTGGAGATCTTCTCTTTGCAAAGACGTAAGTCCAGTTATTAACAGGCAGTATCTCCTTTTTCCCCACTGCAGTCTTGTATTTTCTAGGAACAGCCGTACCCTCCTCCTTCTTCCAGGCAGAAGATAAAACTAGCCAACAAAGTTTCTGTACATCTGCTATGGCCAGACACCAACCTGTGACCTACAGCCAATAGTAAGCATTATGAGAGATAACTCCTCATCGTTAAGGAGAGCATGAGGAAATCACAAATGCTCATCATTGCATGGCATGACCTTTGACCAGCTATTCATAATCCCCTTACTGCTCCATGTGACAATACTTAACAGCACCTTTTTAAAAGAGTATGTAACTCTCACTTAAGCACTACGTGCTTTGAAAGCCTCAGATGAAAGATTTTCATAACTGTAAGAGAGCACATTACCTTAACAACTGGTTCTCCACTTACATTTCCAGTTCTTCTGCTTTGCAATGCTGGATTATAATGTAGATTTCACATACACTTTTCAAGACAACCTGTCAGTGATCTTCCAGAACAGAAGCTACATGGAGCTTTCATGTTTCTGTTACCCAAGAGCCTTTTCTCAAGAGGTGAAGTATACATTCAATCTTTCCCCCAATTCAATCTTGCCCACACTTATGCTCCAGGCCAACTTTACACATGGAAATAGTCCCATTGTAGTCAATGGTACTACTCACGGAAAGGAAACTTATCTCTGTGCATTCATTGGAATAGCCTATAATCATTACCTATACAGTGCCACTGCTTAGATTTGCAAAAAAAGTATTGAGAACAGCTTATCTGCAAGAAAAAGGAGGATACTAAATATCGTTAATGCTCAGTATGTGCCCACTGCAATCTTCTATCATCTCTATGCAAGTTCATTTATGAGGTATTTTGCTCCTTTCTAAACATTCATATTTTTGCACTACGTGACAATTCCTAAGAAGTCAAGATGTCTCAATTCCAGTTTCTGTGAGTCTTATGCATCCCACACTGAATCATCAATTCTTTTTACTGCTTGTTTCAGAAACTGAAAATGGGAAGATGGAAAGAAAACCCATAGGGATGCAAATGCAACAAGCTGCCAGGTTCTTAGTGTGCTGCCTGCTTTCTCAGCGCTGTGGAGCCCTGAAGTTTTGATAAGCTTTTTCTTTCCCCGAGCTATCTGAGGGCTGGTGATAAGATTGAGGAAAGAGGCAGCAAATACAAACAAATTGCTGCAAAGTACAGCCCATTTGCAGGGAAAGAATAGGACCCAGATGGAAGCATTAACAATCTGTTTTAATACTCTGCTTCCAGAAAACCAGATTAACGTAAACTAGAAAGGGGTACGTGCATTCCACTTGAGATATGGGCATTGGATTCTTAGCTTTTGTTGTTGTTGTTACAATAAATGCGAAGCCAAATTCGAAAATCATTACAACACATTTTAATTAAGGTACTAGCCCTTCTACTCTCCCAGAAACCTCTTCAGAAAGGATTTTATGGCATCCATCAACTACTCCCCAAATTCAATTTTAACTGTGCTATTTCCACCACTTCTTAAACTGTAATTTATATTGTCTGGCTGGTATAGATATAATATATAATTTTCATGAGAGGAAGACAATCCACTTGTACTATATTAAAACGGCAGATGGCAAAATCTTTCATGTTATAGAAGACTTTCAGTTCTGTTACAGTTACAGGCTTCTTCAGTACTTGCTGCACTGATTATACTACGTATGTTACTCTGCAGCCAAGACAATGGAGATGATCAAAAAACTCTCCTGCTTCTTGCACAGTGGTTGTAAATGCAAGATAAGAAAGCATGCATTTGGTTTAACATAAAATGGTTGTCCAGTAGAATATCACCATGTATACAAAATAGCATGCTGCCAAAATTCTTCATACTTTTTTTTGTTTTGTAATTTTTATTTCTATTGCAAAAAAAATTCTTCCTGTAAAACTCCAGGTGTCCTGCCAGTACTTGAAATTCCTCACAAAATTTTACAGAGCAAGACAGTGCCTCAGCTGGATGAATATTTTCTCCAAACAACCTCATAACTGAGAGCGCTGGGCTTGTTCAGCCTGGAGAACAGAAGGTTATGGGGAGACCTCAGCTCAGTGCAGCCTTCCAGTATCTAAAGGGGCCTACAAGAAATCTGGAGAGGGACTTTTCACAACAGCATGTAGTGACAGGACAGGGCAGAATGGCATTAAGATGAAAGAGGGGAGATCTAGATTAGGTATGAGGAAGAAATTCTTCACTATGAGGGTGGTGAGACACTGGAACAGGCTGTCCAGAGAAGCTGTGGCTGCCCCATCCCTGGCAGCGTTCAAAGCAAGGTTGGACCGGGCCTTGAGCAACCTGGTCTAGTGGAAGGTGTTGGCAGCTGGAACTAGGTGATCTCTAAGGTCCCTTCCAATCCAAACCTATGATTCTGTGATAATGGAGACAAGCAAGCCCTACCTCATCCTCCACATATCTCAGCTTTATACAGACACTGGTTTTATACAGACCAGCTCCCAGCACAGAGCCTACAGGTGGCCTCTCAGGAGGTGATGAGGTCCCAGCAGGACAGACAGGAGCCCATCCCCACCTCTTGGCCTCAGTGCTGCAGATCAGCATGGGCATGCGTAATCAAAAGCGACAGACCCAGACTGAGCATACCCCATGCTTGTGGCTCTCAGTGGATTCAGCAGAACTTGGAGCCACGTTAGTGAAGACAACTTTTTGAACTGGGTCCCAGTTTCCACTTGCAATTCTGGATGATGAATGGCCAAAAAGCTTCACAAAATTTTGAAGTATCAAGTAACAATTGGAGAGCATAACATTCAGTATGTTAGAAAGAATAATATCTTTGCTTTCCAAAAACACCAGGTGCCTGCGACTGGGCAGAATGACCCACCCATCATCCCTCATAGCACTTGGTTTCCATGATGACTTCACCAAATCCATAACATGTAATGGTAATGATCACCACTAAACTGACAGCCTAATTCTGAGCTCATGTAACACAGTGGGATTTTAATCTTCAGAGGTGCACTGTACTCAGGATACCTCAACTTGATAATGTTAACAGCTGCCTACCTACTTCACTCCACTTGAACATTTTGCCTGCACCCATAATTTTTCCAGTGTCTGTCAAAACTGATAGCATAGAACCAGTGGGAAAAGGAGGTCCCAAAGTCTCCAGAAATAAAAGTCCAGCACAAACCAGCGTGAATTTACAAAATCAACAGGCTTAAAATTTAGAGTCTGGGAAAAGAGACTAGGAACATAAGTTTTTTCAGCCAAGATACACAGGGGTTCTTTTCCAGTCGCACTGTTTTCAAATCCCCTTATACAACACAGGCAGGTCTGAAGATACACCTTCATTACTGCACAGGAAGCTAGTGAAATAAAGTGATTCAAATAAAGGAATGTTGATCTAATTGGGCAATGTTGCAGATAGTAAGCTGATGTTGGATAAAATCCTAAAGTTATATTTGCTTTTCAGTGTTCATCCATAATTCCTATTGACATAAATATGCTACTAAATCTACCACAGTAAGCGGCTCTGGTAAACAACTCCTGTAGGCTTAAAAGCAACAGTAATAAAGTATTATTTTGTTTTCCATTTTAAAAAATAACAACAGAGGCTTAAATGAGATGTGTGTACACATTTGATTCCAGTGGAATGTTATTCATGAGCACCCAAATTTATTCCCTATCTGGAATCTGTGTCACTGCTAATCAGCTACATAGCTATTGCCTTCCTATTGTGATTCTTACCACCTCCAAGTTACACAAATATTCTGCGTACAGCCATGGATCTGCACAAAAGTTTGGGTGCCATCCTTATGCCATTTCTCTTTGATGACTTCAGTTTACTATTAAGTTAGGGACACGGGATCAGGAAAAATTACCCAAGCCTCTGAATCCAGTCCTCTGCAAGCTCAGAGAAAAAAAACCAGTAGGTATTCCAACAAGCTACAGGTTATCTGTGCTGTATACCATCATTCAGGCTCAGGGGTGATACAAAACCCCCTAAAAACTTTTTAAAAGTCCCCAAAATTAAAAAAGACTGGAAAAGCCATAACTATAGCATGTCATGGGAAGTGAGTTAAACCACTGCCACTGTCCAAAGTCTGTATAACAGCTTGCAGCATGTTAAATATTTATGGTCCAAAGAAATAGGGAAACTAATGGAGAGAAAATTATCCTTAAATCCAAACAGCTACTGCAGACTTGCTAAGTGTGAGATGTGCTATCAGGGATTACAGAAGGTGTCAGTGAAGTTACACAGGCATATATGCAGTAATAAAACACTTCAAAATGACGTATTATCCCAAACAAAAATCTAGTCTTTGTATAAACCTGTTTCCATACATAATCTTCCCAAGGATTTAGGCAAATCTTGAATTACTTACTTTTCTTAATAGGAAAGCAACATGAACTGACAGTACTAATAAAGCATTCCATACTGCATTTGATAATATCTTACCGGAAACATCATATAGGCTAGAACTGGGGTTAAAAGATCATAAATTGGAAATAATGGTGTATCCACATTATATAAACTTGTCTTTTGCCCATCTTTATGTATTCAATTTATTTACAATCACCATAAGGACCTCAGACAAAAGCACCACTGCATCAGAGAAATGTCTCGTGAAAGCTCTGAGGAAAACTTGGGTACAGTTTGTGGACTGCTACAAAGTTGATACAATGCTGACTTTAGCAATGGAGAAAAATCCCAAGGAGATAGAGCTACCATAGCCTTTTAGAGGCCACCAAGAAGAGGAAAAAAAATGCAAACTTAATCCAACTCTAAAAACCATCTTAGAGGTAAGAAGAGATGCAGTCACATCTGTAAAGGTGTCTACACACCAGGGCTGTGGAACGGCACAGGCTGGCCTCCCAGCAACCCAGCACAGAGAAGCCAGCCCCACTGCTATTTCCCCATAAACCAGCCATGTCCTTACAGGATCCCAAGATTTGAGCCTCCCACAGTAAGCCTTGGCACCCACTGAGCTCTGGAGTCAAGGGCACAGCAGTATTACCTCCAAGATTTACCTTGTGCTATGCTCACCCAGTGATCGAGTCCTTCGCCCTCATTTAGCTGACTGTGCTATGGAAGCAGAGCTGGACACAGACATAATTTAAGCAGTTTGTGATGTGACTAGAGACATTTGGCACACTCTGAATAAGCAGTGTTTCAGTAACTTACCAAGCTTGATTACCTTGGAGGTTCTGACAGGAAAAATAATGTTTTCCTAAAGGTTGAAGCAAATTCCACTAAAATCAACAGAAACCCAGGACCAAAGTCAAGATGCCATTTCTATGTTGGTATTGATTAAGCTCACAGAAGGACTTCTGCTCCACTGAAATGTAATACCTATGCCTTGGTACCTCTCTTTTAAACACTTTTGCCTTTACATCCCACAAGGCCTTTAATCTCACTCTAAAAAGCAAGCTGGTTTAAGCTGCTTTTCAGCCATCCAATTATTTCCCTTTCCTCCTCCTCCATCAACTGATTTCCAAAGCCAAAATAATCACACCATGAGCACATTTATATGGTACATAGCCACCTGAAATGTATGTGGGATTCACTTCATTTACAAGCTACATTTGTCATTCACAGTGCTCTAACTGCTGGCATGTAGCAAAATGGTATGGCAATAAAGCAGGATTTTCAATAACATTGCTGAAAAATAAGTTAAACCAGAAACTTAAGAAGAGTTCGGTAAACTCTGAAACAGGAAAAGCTGAAGGCACTATTTCAGCATCATGGCTTTTCTTCAGTTCTTGATCCTGCCTCAGTTTTGAAAGCAGATTCCTCTCTCCAACTTCTTCATGCTCTTTAAATCTAGGGCCCCACTGGACTAATGTAATCCATATGCGTACTCTTGCTTACATCCTATTCGTAAGGGTCAGTTCAGCTGAATTATGACCCCATCACACACACTTCCCTACTGCCTGTTACCTTTATCACAGAAAGGCACATTTGGAGATCAAATAAGCAATGTGACGAGCACGGTTTATTATGCTTTCAAGAACCAGTTTTATGTACATTTTTTGCTAGATGTCAGAACAAGAATATTTTTATAAGATATCTGATTAGATATCTTTAAAAAGCATCAGAAATAAATTGAATAAATGTAAGTGATACATATAAGCAAAGCAACAGCTATATATTCATTACTGAGTAGGCACAGAAGCCACTTTCTTTTTTTGGTTTTTTTCAGAAACCAGGTGTTTGTATTGGAGAGGACTGGATCAAGAATTTCACATAAGAATCTTCTTGTGTTTATCAGTTTAAAAAGGGCCTACATGCTGCATGGCCCAGTGTAGAATAAGCAGTTGGTTCAGTATTTTCTGGTAAGGAAGCTGCTGGACATGCATAAATAAACTAACATCTCTCCTCACTGCCCTGCTAAGGAAACGCAAATCTATCTGAGTACAAGAAAACTAACAAGCAGCAGAACCTTGCTTGAAAACAGTGGTTTCGCTCCCCCAAGAACAGGATCTGTTATATTCACTGCTTTTCCCAATAGCAGCAAGAGAGCTTGCACTGCATGGAGTTGGTGTGCTATGGCAAGTCCAAGCAGTGGCAAGAGGGCCGGTGTGGGTTGCAGCAACAGCTGCTGCAGGCACAAGGCAGGGAGGCAGTGAGCCTGCTGTGGGATCATGAGAAGCCAAAGGGAAACACTGTTCTCTGGAAAGTGCTAGAGAAAGCAGGAATGTGATGGGTGAAACAAGGAGCATGTGGTGTTAGCAGTATGGCTAATGCCATACCAACTTGGGGGAAGCATGCAAGGTCAAACCAGAATGCTCTACAGTCCTCAAGGTAGAAACCAGCTGCACTCAGATGCTAAAAAAAGGTTGTGGAGAGGAAAAGAGCAACCAGTTGCTGGTGGAACTCAGGATGACAATGAGCCTTTTATCGTCTCTATTGTAAGCACTGTGCCATAGGAGTTCAACAGCGGACTCTTAAGAACAGATCCAAAAGTCAAGTGACAAACGTTTCTGGCCCATGGATGGTGTCTCACTAAGTTTTTATATGTAATAGGCAGTTAGCTCCCCTATGGCCTTGTTTTCTATTATTACACTTCACCTAAAGGAGTAATACATGAAGCATACTTCTGCCTAAGACTTAAGAGAGCCAACAACATAAAAAGAACAAGATATTGATCCTCCATCATTTCCTAAAACCTGAAGAAGAATCTGGATGCAGATACACATGATTTAGTCAATTTGCATTGTGCTATGGTTGTGTGATGTTCT
This sequence comes from Psittacus erithacus, assembly GCA_009867235.2. Taxonomy (NCBI): domain Eukaryota; kingdom Metazoa; phylum Chordata; class Aves; order Psittaciformes; family Psittacidae; genus Psittacus; species Psittacus erithacus. The sequence continues at coordinate 186,490 of WYDI02156488.1, forward strand.
AAAAGCAAACAAACAAAAACTCATCCAAAAGCAAACCAAAAGCACACCACTAATGGTTTGAAACTTGGTAACATCACTGACATTGCATGCGCTTCCTTTCAGCATTACTTTTTAAACCCATGAGTGAAATAAACTCTTATATGCTGCAGCTCCCTCAGCAGATGCCCTCCGAGCAGCTGAAGCTTGAGAAGCAAATAGCAGGTATCAAGCCCATGCCTCTCGGGCATAAAACTCTTATTAGTAGACTAGCATTAGTGCCCTTTAATTTACAGTTCTGTGTAGTGGGTGCACGTCAGCTCCACTACAAGGAGATGTAATTAGTGTGTAATTTGACACAGTAACATACCGGGCTAGACAGACCGATGAAGAAGGACACATACGGAACTGCAGAGCAGACTGAAGATGCGCATTAGCTTGGAAGCAAGAATAACTGCCATACCCAACTCAACTTGTGCTAACCACAGCAACAGTAATGTAAGTAAGTGAATAACACACAAAGTATTATTTGTCCTTTGTCCATACCTGAGACACAGAAGGTCGAGGGGGCAGTGCAGGCGGTGGTGGGGGCAGCCAGCCAGACCTCACAGCTGAGCAGTAAGACAAGAAGAAAAAAAAAATAAAAATAAACCCCACATTAATTCTAAATAAAACCAGAATTAATTTCCATGCTGAATCCTAGTGAAGAGGCCATATTCTACATTTTAATAACAGAAACTGAACTTTACTGAGCAAAACCTTGTTTGAAATGAGTTCCTGAGTAGCTGCATGAGTAGTGACTTAATTGCTGCAAAACCCCAGAATGTTATGGTAAAACAGCAGAGATGGAAGGCAGTAAGCCACAAATGCTGTCACTAAAGCAATCCAATTCTAGTTAAAAAAAAAACAAAACCCAAACAGAAACGTCATCTACTTGTCCTTGGGACTTTGCTCTTTGCTATTAACAGGTTTTTTTTTTAAAGTGATGCTTTAGCATTCACTCCAGATAAAATACACTATGTGACAGAGTGCAGGCTTAAAAAGAAAACATCTGCCACGGAATTAATAGGATAAAGGCTTAAATGAAGCAAAAAGAAATCCATTTCTTTGGCTTGATGCTTTGTATCTGCATGTTATTACTTACTGGATACATTTTAGAAGAAGTAGTAAGGAGAGGAAGACAATCCTAACGGTTAGTTCAAGCCCCTCTAACATAATGCAATGTCAGTTTTTAATTTGAGCCAGCACAAAGGGAGGGCAATAATCATGTAGGTCCAGCCACAATATCTTTGAGTTTCTGTACAATACCTAAAACCCACCATGGGAAAAAAATAGAGGACACATGATGGCTTCCAAAGGCATCGGAAGACAGGAAGCTAACACAGAGACACCAACCAGGAGTCCTTAGACGGGTGACCCTCCCCAGGCTCCTGTCACACTGAGGGCTCTGCACTTAGGTGATTATTTGCATAGCAAATAACCCCCAACAATATTAAACCTAGAAATGCCTTTTACCACAATAATGTGAAGCCAGTAATTACATTTATACACTTTTATTTTTATGCGTATTTTAAAAAGGCACAAAGACTATTATGAACCTTGTAAATGGTTTATCTATTTACATATTTTATACACCAAATCTAAAAATGCCTATATAGTTGAAAATATGAAGACAAAACATATTAACCATTAAGGACAGCAGAGCCAGAGTAAAAATGTGTGGGTAAAACCAGTGATTAACAGTCAGATTGACTATACACAGCTCCAAAGAGACTTATATCGGAGTTTTTATATGCTTTCTGTATATTCATCTCTTTAATAACAATGAGGCCTAATATCACTGATCATCTTTTGAATTAAAATGAAGCCTATTATTACTGCATGCAATGCCAACGACAATTAAAACCCAACTTAGCTTAAGCAAAGGAGCCATCAACACACCTACAGGTGTAAGAGATTTGAAAAAACCCTGGTCATTAGGTTCCTTTGTCTTGCATTTAATTAGCTCTGTTTTAAGACCACTGGCATAGCAGCATGATGTCATCACTACTTTTCCATCTCTTCTGTGCAACTGATCTTTATAAAGGAACAGTGGAGTAAGAAAACTTCCTTTCCTTTAGTCTGAACTTCAGGTTATTATTTACTTTATCTGAGCACTGGCCACACCAGCTAATAACAATATTTGAAAACACCATCCAATTCAAACACCAGCATTCTGTATGTCCACCAGCCACACACCAGAACAGCCAGGTCTGCTGAATATGGCATCTTCAGGAAACCTTGATGGAGCTGTGCTGTGACACCCCATGGAGAATAACTTTGTGCACTTTACCCTCCTACCACCACCAGTGATTATCACTGTGAGGGTTTCATCTCTGCTTTCCAAACAGCTCCAATGTCATGGGGGAGCACAAATCATGCACACTTCCTAACGAGCCCACAGCAGCCCAAACATGGAGTTATGGAGTAGAACATTGCTGCCACCAGCATGGGAGTCCCTAGGAAGTGGCACATGGTGTGGGGGTCAGAGGTGCTGAGGACAGGCACTGGCCCCAGCAGCTCCCTTGGCCCTTCTGAGTATACACAGTCCCCTCCAGGGCCCCATCATTTTTGTATTTGCTGGTTTACTCTCTGGCAGGACCTCAAAAGCTTTACTGCAAGCGCTGCATCCATTGAGAACTCGTCACAACTTCAGCTCTAGAGGATACAGTACTTAACTGTCCTCACTCCCCAATTCTTCAAAACCAGCAATATACCTAGGAAAGCAGCAGTGTAGTCTTTATGCACAAAGCCACAGGGCTTGCTGGAAAAGCATCTCCTGAAGTGGCTGCAGACACTGTGAAACTCCACAAGTCTCTTCAGATTTGGCCCACAAAATTTCAGAAGCAATTTTTCCATCAGATGGTCAAATAAAAAATTTATAGAAGAAAAATAAATATAAATCACAAACCCCCCAAAACCTGCTTCTTCAGCTTTCAAAATACAGCATAAATGAGTTTAGCATTAAAGTTACATGCTTGCACCATGTGCATTTGACCCAGTTTCCTCTTTTTAATCCTGCAGAATCTAACTTAAGCTACTCATGAAATATTCATAAAATTCCTGCTGTTGCAGAATATCTTTGGCCTGTTGTTAGAAGGAAATCATACTTATGGGAGCACGACTGCTAAACACAAGTTACTTGACTTTGAGGACTCATAAAAACTTATAAAAGACCTCCCTTTTTCCCCCGACAGAGCAATGAAACAAAAAAATCAATGACAAGTGCTGCATGCTTCAGCCTTCTCTAGTGCCATTACCCTAAAAGAGGACACTATTACCAGATACTCAGATTTTTATGTGTATTAGCAGGTGACTTGTACTATTAGGCTATTCCAGAATACCTTCCTCCTTCCTTCCTGGCAGACTGCCCCTTGCACAGATAGGCTCTTGCTGTTAGAGACAGCATGTCAGCTCTGAAAACCAACACTAATATATGGGAGGGAGGTCTGTTTTTAAAATGAAGGTACACTGTGACCGAGCAGCAAACAGCCAAATGTCCTGTTTCAGGTGCACACCCCAGAGCCTGGATAAGCTGCATGCCACTGCTCTTGGAAAACAAGTCTTCACAGGCTGTGCAAAAGCAGAGGGAGCTGGAGAGAGCACAATGAGCCTCGCACAGGTTGCCTTGTAAGTGAGCAGTTCACTGGCATTCAAACCAGGGTGAGCCACATAAAGCAAATCTCAGAGACAGCACTGTAGAAAGGCCATATGGGTACCAGTAGAATAGATTTAAGCATATCCAGCATCCATATCACATGTATTCCTGTAAATGAGAGCATTTTCATGCACTAGTTACTCCCACAAAGACAGAGATAAGGCTTTTGGTTCAAAAATCATGGCTCTTTACTTAGCATGTTTACACTTTAAGGCAGATTATCTGCATGGAAAGCTTCCAGGATCATTTTTCTGCCCTATTTTGACAATCACAAAGGTCTGATAGCACTAACAGGACATCACACTAGATAAAAAAAAAAAAAAAAAAAGAAACAGGTTTTTCCTATCTGAAGCTCGATTAATATTTTAAAACAAACATCAGGCTGTAATTGTACACTCTGAGAACAGGCCATGCCATGCTATCTGGCCATGCCGTTCTGCCTCCAGCTTCCCTGGCAGACAACAATCTAAGAAGGGGAGACCAGGGAAAACATAAAATTATCATAGTCCGGTCAAACCTATAGAAAGCAGGTCTTCAGCTCACCAGGCACAGCAGCAGGGGAGGATGCCAAAATGCGGGTGGAACAAATTTGGGCCTTTGGGATCCTTCAGAGAAACCAGTAAGAGCAACATGCTGCACTGCTCTCACCCAATGATAGTTACTTGTCCTCTTGTTTCTCATTGTTGAGGAAAATTGCCATAATGCACTGATTTTCTGTATGTGTGTTGGTTTTTAAGTTTAATTAATACTGGAACAGCAGCATATAAAACTTCCTAAATAATTTCCATGTTTTTATTTCATTTTCCTTCTCTGCAGTTGTCTTCCTTCTTGGTCTTGTACGTGTATCAACCTTACCCTGGGTATCACCTCAGACAAATTAAAGCTTTAGATGAAAAAAAATTTAGTTCTTTTTTTCATCTGAATTGAATATGTAACATAAGCAGTGTCCTGAAGAAGGGTTTTTTCCTAGGTCAAGGGCCATTTTGTACCTTGCTAGCTAAAGTGAAACTTTACCACCTACCAAAGGAGGCTGACTTCATCTCACATCAAAATCCTACACATTTTTCATCCTATAATCGAAAGGGCACCCCGAGTTCGGTCACTCTTCTTATTTGAGTCACCATTCCCAAACAGAGGAAGAGGCCTTCATTTCTCAGCTGACACAAGAGTGCAGCCCTAAGCAAACCCATCCTAAATCCAGGTTCTTGCTTCTGTTCTGCTTCATCACCGCAAATACCACCCCTTCCACAACTGGGTGGGGATCATCCAGGGACTTAAATTGTAAGAAAACTCTGGTAGGGTTCCTCAGTACAGTCCTAGAATGCCAGGCTGGAAGGAGCCTCAAGGATCATTTGGCCCAATGTTTCTTGACAAAAGCATGATCTGGACTAGATGTCTCAGCAGTCTGTCTGGCTGACGTGCTTGCTACTTTCCAAGTGGATGCTAAAGCACTGTTGATCAAGAGAAAGGCTTGTTGCACAGCAGATTTACATCAGTTTATGCTTCTTCAGAATGTTTAGCTCCCAGATCAAGCTTAACAAGACCAACCAATTAATTTTATCAGGAAGCAAAGATCAGCAATACTGAAAACAGTGCAAAAACTATACTCCAACAGAATGAATTATTCTTCAGTTCCTAAAACTACATAAGGCTTCAGTTCCTTAGGCAGTTTGGGAAGATGGCATTTTCAACCTTCTACTCTGACACTGCTTTGGAGAGTTTTTTGAGATACCCTTCCTGCTTCTGTTGCCAAAGGCAGACTGCGGAAGGGCTCTATGCCTAAGCTGGTTTCTGTTTACCTCCATCTTACCAAGCTTCCCTTCTAGCTCACACAAACTGGTACTTGGAAATTCCATAATACTGACACTGTTCTTTGCACTCCTTCATTTATTTACATTCCCAACAACAGCATTAGTAAGGTTTGTAAGTAATTAGTAAGATTGTGAAATACCTATTTTTCAAGTGATCAGAGTCATTAATTCTCACTACCATGTCTGCAAAGAGTTGCAACATGAGAAATTTTAAAGCTGTAGCCAGGAATGTAAATTTAATGAAGAATTCATGTAAGGTGGTTGTGAAATATCTATTTATCAATAATTCTTACTAATATCTCCTCAGAAGGTCATAGATTTTCTAATCCTGATACTCCTTTTTTTTTTAATCAAGTTTGTAAAAAGACTGAAGCAAGCATTGTCAGCACCAGAATAACCTCTCTTCTTACAGTTAGTTTTGGAAACCTGCTGAGTAGCAAAGCTTTGTGCATCACAGTGAATGATGTGACACACCTGATGCCACAGACACACTTGTTACAGGTGTGTTTCATGCACTAATCATATGGAACATTATTCATACCTCAACTGCATGGAAAATTATTCAAGTACTTTCCAAGTAATTAGAGATATAACCAGACCTTAAGCAATTAATGCTTCTGCACAGTGAACTCACAGCTATGACTTCGTTTTAGGGCACTGGTGGGCTTATATATTTGCTAGGTCACTTTCTAATCAAGCAAGACCACCATTGGGGTGGGGTTTTATGTCTTTTTTTAATGCCCTATGCATGAAATTCAGCATGTTTTAAGTAAAATCTGTAAACCAGGTATTTTTTTTAACACTTATTTTCTGTTTGCTTGGTTTTTTTGTTTGGTTTTTTTTTTTCCCTATCATATGACCACAACATCTGTATTTCTAATTTCCTGCCCCTCATTTTCTCTAAACCATTTCATTTTCTAGTTACTGTTTTCTCTCTCCTTTCTTTTCCTGCATGTTTCTATCTGGGGACTGTTTCTCCCTCCCTGCTTCCAACCCTTAAAGTAAGTTATTCATGATTTTGTTCCCTCTCACTTCACGTTTAGCTTCATTCTCAACCCATAGTGAGGCACAGTCCCTCCACCTATCTCTCACACATCCATCAGAGCTTCTCACCTCTGGAGATCCTGGTGGGAGTGCTGGAGGCTCCAAGACTTGCACCTGTGACCATTTTCAACATAGGTCAACTCAGAGCATGCACAGGGGAGCCAGGAAGAGCAGTGAGCTGCCACCCTCCTGTCTCACCTATGGCTCAGGCACTTCTGGAGGACATCTGCATCTCCCGTGTCTCCCCAGCAAGGGAGGTAACTTGCCCCTCTGTTCCACATGAGAAAGAGCAGGTATGATGTACATGTATTCAAAGAACAGAGTATTTCTCAAGGAACCCCCACAGAGTCATGAAAATAAGTCGGTGGAACTGGCAGGGGTAGTCAAGAACATTTCAACCTTAACAATTTTTGATATAGAAGAGGTTTTGGATTAAAATTTCATTCTTTAAACAACCTGGAACAGAATGAAAGCAGACTGATAACCATTCCTCAATCCTACAAAGAGCTACCATTAGAAATGCAAAAAAAAAAAAATAATTCAAAAGAAGTTCCACTTACACAAACTGCCAAGACACATTTACACTTAAAAGCTGCTGAGATTTACCCCAGTTTGCACACAAGTACTCTCTGGACTCAGCCCTCAGAGATTCACATAAAAATTTAAAAATCTTAAAACACAGAAATATGTTACCCCATCAGATTCCTATAATGTAATGACCATTCATCATTTATGCCCTCGCTATTTTCTCCAGTCTATTCAATCTTAATTATGTTTTTGTCCAGTTGGGCAAAGAAATAAGTTACATAGTTGTAAACACATAAATCCTTCATAAAAAATTCCAAAAGGCTGAGAAGCGTAAAAATCCTCCGTTCAAATCAGAGGGAAGACATTCATATTTTATTCAGAGTAAGCTCAGTTCAGTGATCACGTATATTGTGAAGGGCAACAGAACTAGAAGGAAACAGCAGCTCCAGTAATAGATCAGGAGCTGAGTCCCCAAACAAAGAACTGTATGCTTCAGATTTAATTTAATTTATTTGCAGTTGTTGTTGCAAGCCTTACAACTAAAGATATTAAATTGACTCTGCGTTCTTAACTCAATGAAGCTGACAACATCAGAGCTCTTGTATACTCTGCAAATGACATTCAGTGAAATGGCATATTTTGCTGACGGTATTTGCCATTATTGCTATTCTAAAATAAAGGTCTTTCAGATTTGTCTTCCTAATTTATTGTTTTGGTCTGATTAATAAATACAACGCCGTAACATGCAAGACAGCACAGCAGTACAATATAAGTAAAATCCAGCCTCATTAACCAAGAAAATAGCTGGAATATACTAAATCAAGACCAATACAGATCTGCCCAGGGAAGTGGTTCAGTCATCTGGAGGTATTTGAGACATGCAGATGTGACACTTAGATACATATTTTAGTGGTGGACTTGGCAGAGCTAGGATAATGGCTGGATTTGATGAGCTTAGTCTTTTCCAACTTAAACGATTCTATGAATACAAGAAAAATGAGAGGAAGGGATTCTAAAAACTAATTACTGAATTCAATTCGCTGTCACCTACATTCAGCACAAAAAGGGACACTTCTATTCTAGGTTCCCCTTGTCACTTTTGAACCAAAAAGTTAGTTGAGAAACCTGTATTTATAGTAACACAAACAATATAAACCCCTGCATAACCCCTTAAAAAGTTGCCTTCAATAACTAAGACTTGCAGACAGCTAACCTCAATAGATACAGCTATTTCCTACCAAATACAATTAAGCTTTAAAAAATACAGAAGTTAATGCAGTAATCATACTTATCTAGGTTAGGCTTGGCAGGTTTTTTAGTACCCAGCTCCATTTGCCCAAAAGGTAAAGTCACCTGCATTTGGCTCACTAAGCTAAAAGTATGATGTAGCTGAAAAAAAGATTGCTGAAACCATCTGGAAACAGTATTAGGTAACTATTTGGACCAGTATGTATTAAGAAGTATATGACAATGGAGAAACAATCATTTTAATTCTGCAAATCCTCTTTCCTACACAATTACAGAACTGTTCTATTTGATATGTGGACTGAAAATTCAGAAATACATAAAATTTGGCTGTGATTAGTCAAATACAAAAAAAAAAGACATCTGAGCACCACTATTCAGAAATTACATATTTTGCAAAGAAAACCCACCAAGCCTGTGCATTTGAGGAAAGGCTGTGTTAATTGAATGAAGTAATAAAGGCTTGATGAAGTAAACGAAGTAACTAAGGGTCATCTTCAGAGGTATGAAAAAGAGGATAAAATGTGATGCTGAATAAGAGCCTTCCTCTAGCACTAACAAAAATAAAAGCGTGCAGAAGTTTGTACTGACTGAGCCTTCTGAGAAAAAAACACTTTAAAATGTGTAGGAAACGTGTATATTAAGAAATACAGCACTGATGTGGGAACACATTTATATCACAGGAATGCTGATGCACACCAATAAATCCGTTCTCTTATTGCTTTTCTGTGGACACATTTAGAGTAGAGGGAACATGTTCTTGTTTGGCAGCCATCACTGGCCCAGCAGAGATAAGTAAAGGTTACAGGTCTGACTGTAGTTAGGAAAACATGTGTAACAGAAAACACTGCACTTACAATAAAATGCTAGCCGTGTTTCTCCCTTACCAAATGTGGTACTTAACACCTCACATTTTAAAAGGGAGAAAAAAAATCCAAAAATACTAGCCTCAGGTTGCTGGCTGAAATCAGCACCCCCGAAGGAGCAAATCCAGGTTACAGTATTTGCTCACAAGACAACGTTAGAAATAGTGCCTGCATTCCACACGTTCTTCACTGCAGGGACAGCCACAGCAGGAGGTGAGTTTCAAAAGCAAATGAGTGCTGAAAACCTTCAGTCAAGAATTCATTTGTAAATAGTTATATGGCTGTTTTGATGAATTACACAGAGATACTCAATCTGCTCCCATATCAACTACACTGTTTATGACGATTTGTCGTTTCATCAAAGCAAAATCTCTTTCCCAAACAAATATCCTTTGTTCAACAGAACTGTTAATTAAAAGATGTTATGCAATTAAGAAATGAAACTAAATGGGAAATAAAATGTATTTCAGAGGTACCCTCTATTAATCTAACAAGGCCCAGGCTGCTGTGTCTGCCTATAATTGCCAAGAAATAAATCTTTTAGTAGTTGTCATGGGCAGAAAATGTAACTGAGCAAAACATCAGAAGACAACAGGTGCATTTTGGGGTTTTAAATACTTAAGCCGAGTCTTGCCCCAGTCCCAAGTTACCACAAGGCAGACCCTAGCTTACAGTGGCTGCTGAGGGTAAAAGGTGACTGCAGGAGCACCAGGCTCTGAGCTGTGCCAATTCTGCCCCCCTCAATACCTGCCCCATCACTCAGATCACAGGACAGATGAAAGGGAGCACAAGAAGCCCCAGAGAGCAACTAATTCTGCAAATGACCTTTGTGAACAGTGCAGGAAAGCTTTGAGGGCCACAGGCTCCCAGGTCTTACTCTTGGTTCCCAGAGTAAGACTAGACGGTGGGCTAGGGAAGAAAAGATGCTGTAAAGCAGGTCATGTATGCATTTAAACTGACATTTTCGTTTCTACTTAAAACCTGCTGTTGTCTCTCCAGGAATGCATAAAACCTAGCCAAGTATTTTCTTAATATGTACACAGGCCAAATGCCAGAGATTGTACATTCAACAAAAAGAAATACTCTTGAGAATCTAGTACTGATTTTTTCTCAGATGCTATCACAAAGACTACATGATTAAAAAAGAAAACCAAAAAACACATAAAATCAAAGAGATTTCTGTTCCTTAACATCTCTTAACAGAAATTCCCATATGGACATTCCAGAAGGTAGGGTCTTTCAGTAAGTTCTCATATTTTTTTATATTTTTCCTGAGTAACACTAGTTAAGGTGTCCCAGAAGAGTGCAGCTATGGAGTATAAATGAAGGCACCTCCTTCAAGTGCACTTACATCCCAATTCAACAATTCTGAAGCACAGTTCCTGTCATTAATGCATTGCTGCATGTCCCAGCCATCACAAATAAATGTTCATACTTGCCAGGAGAGAGGCATCATAAGATGATGGCAAACATGATATAGCAACAGTAAATAAAATCAAACAAAAATACCCTCCCAAAAAAACTGTGCATGCAACAAGAATCTGCCACAGTCTTGGGCTGAACTTGCTTGAAGAAAAGAGATTTTTCTTTTTCTGCCCTTTAAAAATGGAATAGACAAAAAATGCTTCAAACCCCTGATGGCTTTACAATTGAAGAACGGATACCTATGGATCAACATCACCAACGAGGAACTGAAAATAAAACTCCTAAAATCAGATTTATTTTTGAACAAGAATTAGCAGGACAAAAACTAATGTACCGAAATGGGATTATTCTAATCATGTTGGATATGCTCCAAAAAATATTTAAATGGTGGATTTTACAGTCTGGTTTTCTCTACTGACACTAGACAATACAGTGGTGCTAGAAGGGACGGTCATTACAGCTATTTTTTCTTGTTCAGCTGTGACAGTGAGACTATTTTTGAAAACCTAGAAAGGAAGGAAAACATAAAGCCAAAATTCAGTCAAGAGTACATTGGGACAGAAAGTAATCAACTGACCTGTGGATAGAAACACATCAGGTTTGATACTTATGCCAGGCTGTATTATGCCAATAGCCAAGAAATGTAAATGGTACATTGCCACCATATGATCTATATTGTAAATCTGTATCTTCTGATGGCAGATGGAAACTATTCTATTTTTGATACTGTCAGCAGAAGTAAGAATACAGCTTGTTATTATACAAATGCATGTAATTTACTGCACACAAACACACTTCCTTTTTGGCAAGGCAGTCAGTGCTTAACCCATGTCTTCCTTCAAACTGCCTTTTTTAGAAAGTGCAAAGTGCACACCTTGGCAAAGATACTGGCTCTGAAACAATGATCACTCCCTGAGGAAGAACTGTCCCTAGGTAAAAAAGGTATCTGAAAGTGATGAGACTAGAATTTCTAACTGAGAAGCAAAATCAGTAGGGAAAACAATGAGAAAAAAGTGAGATGATCAAAACCAGGGAAGAAAAGAAAGCAGCCACATAAAACCTCATTATCAATAGGATGTTACAGAACACCTATTCAGGGCTTAGTGACAGGAAAGAAAGTGCATATGTTTCTGCAAATAGGACTTCCAATGCTAACATTTTACTTCAAAACAGAGCAAGGTAAATACTCCATGGTACCTTAGCACACTGGGATGGACTGATTTAATCGCCTCCTGACAACTCACATTTCTTTGAGCTGGAACCCTTCTTCGGGGTGGGCTACAAATTGTTTAACAAGTTCTTCCTTAAATCCTCCAAGACTACAAATTCCTCCTTATCTTTTACGACGAGTATTTACATTTTTGACACAATATATAACAGCTCCATTAGAGGAAGATAACCACCACGAATATTTAGCTTTGCGCCATCAGGGAACATTCAAGAGAGCAAAAAATTACAAGCCAACACCCTGAAAGCACAAGAAGAAGCTGGGCCTCTGGGAGGTCTTCCACATTTCTGCAATCTGGTAGCACGCTGTACTTCTGGTTTGTCAACCTAGAGCCAATTTTTGTTCCAACTATAAATAGTCATAAATTTCAGCCTACTATGGTGAACATTCTTAGGGTGACCAAAGCACTTTTTTTGCAAGCAATCAACTGCCTCTCCTTACTTAATTGTCCCATTTCCTGTGAGGAAACCCTCCAAAAAGTATTGATAAGACAAGTTATCCTTTTCTGCACTCACTATAACACTGTCAGCTTGTTTCTGTTGCCCAGAAAAAAATGTTATGTTACTTCAGAGGTAATGATAGCTTTCAAAATAATCCATTTCAAAAGTAAGATGGTAATTTTCATTCACAGAATTACTTCTTCAAGAATTTAGATTCTCTTTTCATTTGTGTTCCAAGAGAAACTTAAATCCAAGTTTACTTCCTTCCAATTATACTTTTTATCTGGATTCTGACAGTATTTACTGCCTTAGAAAATGTGTCCTTGGCTCTGTCTGGGGTTTTATTTTGATACATAAATGAAATCAAGATTGGAGGCAGTAGATCCCTCAACATGAACCACAGTCAAAGATCAGGAACTGCTTCTCTGTGTAAGGCAGGGGAAAAAAAATAAAAAAAAATAAATAAAAGCAGTTTATTTTTTATTCCTGAGCACAGGACTCCTGCTCCTCAGAGCAGGACTCTTCAATTCTCTCTGGTGTTTGCACAAAAAAAGGCCCATACAGCAAGAGGTGAAACTCTTCTCCAACAACCACATTAGAGAGCGCAGTTAAAACATTCCTTGACGAAGTCAAACCTTAGCTTTCTTTTGACAGCATAAACATGACAGTGTTTAACCTAGCCTTTGAGCCTGGTGACTGGTCTGACCACATGCAGCTCTGGTCTGGTTCAAGGACACTGCTTAAGTACAGCGATGCTGGATGACTGCTACCCTGAACAGAAAGCTTCTCTTTCCACTGCTCCCTGTGCAAGGCAAGAAGAACACTCAAACACTAACATGCTGGAAAGCCATTTTCTTTCAGTTCACTCCAGTTACTATTCTACATCTTCTTTCTGTCCCCTCAGTATGCACCCATGTTAAAAGAAATTACCCTTTCTTTTTACTTAAAGAATCGTTTCTGACTGTCCCACACATACAGTAGACTTTAACATAAAAAGTGTTTGCTCACTTTTCTCCCAGTTTAAACACTACGGGTTTTCTTCCAGCTTCTGAACCACAAAAAGAAAAAAAATTAAAAAATCAAGTATATTGTAGTTACTGATGAGAGTTGTCTAAATAGCCAGACTAGTTATAAACAGTGATGACAGACTACCATATGTTAAGCTTCCCATTATCGTGCCAGAAAACATTATAAGCATCTTAATTATAGCAATAGTGATTTTTTTCCCCTCAATGGCAATGTAATGCAAGAAAGTGCAACTACTTCTGTTCCGTAGCGTATTAATGTCTATAGCAAAGGCAAGCATATGCACATACTGTCAAGCATTTGTGCAAACAGATCAAGTTGCCAAGTATGTAACTAACCTAAATGGTCTCAAAATGGGAAAGAAAGCAAACATTACCTTGTGTGTTTTGTTGAAATATTTTGTTCAGATCCAAAGAGGAAGCTCTGGAATGTGATTTCTGTGGCCTTGGAGGTGGAGTAGGGGGCTCTTCTCCCTTTTTCATGGCATCTTCTATTGATGTACTAGAGTAAGACCTAAGGAAAAACAGAGGGTGCGAAAGGCAGAAAATTATTTTATTTCAGAAATTAATTTTAAACAACTACAGTGGATAATGCCTAAAAATATACTGAGCAAAACTCAGGTTCATGGTGCAAATTCCTTGCCATAATGACCAGAAGCTCCCACTTGTACCAAAACACTTGTAATTTGGCAACAGAGGGACCTACGCATCTGCAGAAAGGAACAAGTCATGCTTACAGGGCTAGTATTATTTTAAGGCTTTTTGTGTCACAGCTTCAGGCCTTCTTACCCAACTTTAATTGTCAACAGGATAACTGTAGCAACTACTCTGAATAAACCTAAGTAAAATTCCCACCACCACTTGGAGTTTCTGCTGCCTTTCCCAACTGTGAGGATAGTGTTTCTATATGCATACCTTCAGCCTACCTCTTGCAAGTACACATTTTGCCATTTACAATATTCTAATATTTAAAATAAATTTTTAACTGACACACCAAATTCCACAAAATCCAGAAAAACTAAATGGCTCCTAAGTGACCAAAACTGATAAAATACACGGCTCAGTACCTCTTTCCGGGCCTTCCCACATCACATCAATCCCAATGCGGCATATTTGCTAAGAATTTTGATTTTGCTGAATAGTGTCCAATATTTTTCAGCTGTTGTAGTTACCATTTTTTCTGCGAGACTGAGAGCTTTGTTCAAAATGAGCATTGACAATGTGAGATGTTACACTTACTGTAACACATTGTGCATGCCAGGCAAGACCAAAAACACATTCAAGTACAACAGAAATAACTCTCACTAATGGGAAACGGATCTTTTTTTCTGCCAGACTGTTGTTAGAAAACAGCTCTTCAGCAGGACAGACATTTGGCAATGCTCATCCTATGTTTCTGATATAAACTTTAGCAAGCACAGGAGCGAAAGACATTATTGCTTCAAATTTTACATGCAACACAAAAACCTCTACTATGATGAATTTTTTGTCTTGGTAAGAGTTTTGAATTCCATAGCCTTATCAAATCAAACCTGACTAAACCCCCCTGAAATAAATGGAAAAGTTTTCAGTCAGGATCTTAAGGTTTTATACTTCTACTTTCCGTATTATGCAGTGTGTATTTTCTTTGCATTAAAATTGTGCAACTTAACAGTTTGAGATTCTTAATTTTTTTTAAAAGATCAAGTAAGATAGCAGCTACCAGGCAAAAATATGCCAACCCAACAGTGCCAACACAGAGCCCTGTGACAGTGAATCATTGCTTGCACTAGACAGACCTTGCATCTAGAAGTTAGTTAAGAGTCAACAGCCTAAGAGTCTACACAGCTTAGGCTACAAAGTCATGAATCTCTCCAGAGCTGAGAGCTGTAACAGACTCAAATTGTAGCCTCTGGTAGTCAGGCACACCTGAAGACAGAGATCCTCAAGTCTACAGAGCCCTCCAGGCTATGCCGGACAAGTGCAGCAAAAGGTCTGTGTTCAAGGTTGTGCTCAGGAACCTTTAGTCTCAAGTTCTACATTGAAGCAGTGACACATAGTCAGATGTGAGACAGTAGTCACATTCAAGTACCTTTTTTCCAATTTGTATAAGCATTTGCTATTTTATACATTTTTGCATAAAATACTTTTTTAAACCTTTTTTTTTCTTTTTTTTTTTTTCCATACTTGCAATTTATGATTCTTTAACACAGCAAGGAACTTTAGAACAGTATGAAAAGTAGAAAGCTTTGGCTACCAAGAGAAAAACACCACACAAGGCAGTTCAGCCTGCCTGGATGTAGGTCCTAAGAAGAGAGCATTTCAATCTTCCTCCATCATGCTTATAGCTGATTCTGTCTTACTAGCAGGCTTTGTAAGGAGGGAGCTCCTGATTATACTCTCATTAACTGAGGAAACAAAAGAATAAAAAATGAAACCCTCTAATTATCACCTAAACCAAAAGTTTTAAATGCACCATATGGCTACATATGGGAATGGTGAACTCCAAACCCAACACATAATCCAGTTATACACAATATTTTCTGGCATAGGTTTCCCTTTTAAACTTTTAAATATCCAACTTCAGCATACATCATTTCTAGCACACAGCAGTGTAAGCTTATTAGCCCTTCCATCACACACCAACTAGCCACAGTCAAGCACATGCACACCAATGAAAGGACTCACTCACCCACATCCAAGAACTGAGCTACTGTTGCTGTTTCTATGGGAGCATGCAATGTCTTCCTCCATATGCAACCACTGTGTAGGTTTCACAGTACAAACTTGCTAAAAATGTTCCCTGTGATGGGGTGATCCCCACTGTCCCTCCCCAGCGTCCCTGGGGTTGGGCTGGAGGCAGTTACCACCCTGACAAGGGAGCGGGGCCGGGCAGAGAAGCCAAAGCCCTATTGCCTTATGACCAGAGACCACAGGACCCAAGGGCAGTACTTATGCAGGGTCTGTAGTTACAGACCCCTCCTGGTAAATCTGATTGGTCTGAGCTGTACTTTCAGCACAACATCGATTAAATAAAAAAGAAGTAAAAAATGTGACACCAGTTCTTATGCCTTGCATCTAACACCAGAGGAATATATGTCTTGTCCTGAAATAGAAATGAAAGCAGTACCTGGATCGTGGTCTGGCTTTAAGTGCATTAGATTCCTGAGCAGCTGGAACAGAAAAGAGAATTACTCAAACATCATATCTAAAATAAAAACTTGTAGCTGCAGAATCAGGGTTTTTTAAGAAATGAGAGTGTTGCAAATGTGGATGTGAGAGTGTGCTCACCTCACATGAGCAATTTTTGCGTCTCCTTCCCCTTTGTTTTTGTAGCGTGTGGACATCCTAAGAATTCAAAAGCCCACATGTGGTCAGAGCTTCACCTTTTAATCTGGTTACCAGACTCAGGTAAAGCAATAGGTCTGGCAGCTGTGACTTGTGCTCCTGGACATAGTTGTGACAAAGCAACACAACAAATAGCATAAACTTTCCACAGAAAATATCTTACTCCTAGCTCGACATCTATCAGTTGTTCTGCTTCCCAAAGAACAAAGTTTTATGTCCTTCCTAAATACTTTACCTAAATAGTATAAATGTACATCTTATCATCCATAAAAAAAATTAACACATCAGGTTGAGACTACTTTGACATTGGGAAGGAGAGATACTTGAAGGCAGAAAGCTTTACAGGCTAAGTGTTGATAAAACACATTTCTATCAATGTAAAAATCAGTTTCTTTTATTTGGATGAATTCCAAACATGCTGCCACACACAGGTTTCACATAATAGGAAAACAACAGTGCTGATTATCTTCTCTGGGTAATTCCTTGAGGCTGTTCCTTGGCTTACATTGTCTTTTTGTGACTTTTACTAACATCAGATCATTTTGAGAAAACATATCTGCAATTGCTGTCACATTCAGCGCACTGTGATATCCTCAAAGTACTACAGTAGCATTGATGATCCCAATACACATAGAAAGTGAGTCCTTGTACTTTTCCTATTACTCTCCCAATCAAGTTACAACACTTAAAGAGAAGCAAGTAGGTTGGAGAAAAAAAACCCAAACCCCATAAAATTCTCAAGAGTTTCTAGCTTCCTTCAGATATATGCCAACTTCCAAGTCAGATGTTTATCACCAGCTACTATACAGCACTGCCTGAAATACGGCATATCCTTCAAAACACGGAGCAGAAGCTACCTGTTGTAGCCTCTGACAAATATTGACATTTTAATAGCTTGCATTGTACTACTGCATAGACCCTCCATAGGAGGCTTTAAGCTCACAGAAGACAAGCAGCAGCATATGGCACATGTACAGCCACACAGTTTCTTCATAACAGAAACCGCTTTTAAGGTCACACACTGCTAGCTGGTGCTTTCGATGGAATAAACCCAAATGCAGCTGGCAGTGACATAAAGGACCACTTATAAACCAAGTTCTAGTAGATTACTGCCACCACCAAACTGGCGCACAGTCATTCCAGATGTCTGTGCAACAAACTCTTCCTGGCAACTAAAGAAGGGAGAGGGAATTATTACTGAAATACGCAGTGGTGATAATCCTCCTCTCTGTCAAACTCCCAGAATACAACTTCAGACACTGCTTCCCTACAGCCATATGACCCAATTTTTCCAATGCTGAAATTGCTGATTATTTAATTACATGCACAATTATTAAGTATATGCCACTTAGAAATAGGAAGCATAAATTCTTTACAAGCTAAGCGATGTTTAAGAACCTTCAAGTTTTTCTCCTTTCATGGAGACAGTAATTCTCTTCATACTTCTTTAGAAAGCCTTTCCTCTAAAAACCTGAAGGTAGAACTGACATTCTAAGTCTCCAAGGACATCTTGTTGAGGTAAACAGGAAAGCACACAAGGAAAAGAAAATCCCCAAATGACTACTAATAAAAAAAGATAGCAATAGAATACTACTGCCAAGGATTTTCTTTAAGTTTTTGAAAAATGAGGACCTCCAAGCCTACAATAAGCAACACCCAGACTTAGCTTCACCTTTCCAAAGTAGGAGTATACTATAAAAAAATATTGTAAAGCAGGTAGTTCATTACTAGGACATACAAATCACTGCGCCAGGATTTTCATAAATGTGCAGTTACTTTGGTACACTCAGTCTGTGCAGACTTTGTGTTTGGTTTATTCACATGAATAACAATCATTCAAGATGATACAAAACTGTTCAGTTCATGAGTCTTCCATATTTCTACAGCTATGGATACATAAGCCTAACTTACATGGAACTGATAAAAAGTTAAAGCTGTTGGGAAAATTAATTACATTTATTATTTAGAAGTTTGTACGATTCCTGGAGTAGTGGAGCCTGATGAACGGAACAGCTTGGTCTGCTATAATTAAAGTCACAGACGATCATGAACTCTTATTTATTCATTCACAGGAGAGTGTGAAAGTTCCAGTTTTGGGCGTATAACTGCTCCCACACCCCTCTTCCAATGAAACTTCATTTTAACATTCCAAAGGATGATGATTCAGTAGCCTAATATGTTACACTCAGCTGGTGCCACCTTGCTTTACAGGCTGAAGATCTGGTGGGAAACTGTACCATAAAAGGTACAAATATGCCACATGGCTAAAAAAAAAAAAAAAAAAAAGTCCCAAAGAATTCCCACTAGTCTAAATCCCCTCCACTGACTCAACTCTAATGGTGGCCTAGGCAGAAAGGTACAATCTAAACTCTTGCAAATTTGGACCTCAACCCTTTAATAGTGTAAGGCCAGCAACGATCTTCCACTTAGGACCCTAAATAAACTGGCCAGATATTTGGGAGATGCGGAGCATAAAAAGATTTTACTGATTTCAAACTTCTAGTCCTCCAGACGGCAAAGAAAACTCTCCCATAATGAAGCATGACAGTATCATCTTTGCATAATTTACATACTTTATATAAACAGTCCTAATGAATAACCAAAGGAGGATGTAAAATTTCTCCCACTTCATCCCAACTGAGTTTTCATCCTGAAGGTTAATGATCACAATGACCTTTCAGAATGGTGACCAATTCTGAAATAGCCCCTCAGTTACTGCACTGTATCTGGCCCATTGGATGGATAAACATTTTCACTAACATCAACTGCATCACGTAGCCCGTGAATGTGCTTGCTCAAACCCTCAATATGTAGGACACCAGGGGCGAAACCCCCACAGTGATGGAAGTCATGATGATGGGGTGAAACTCTGCCACTATCTCCGTTGGTAGAGAAACACAGCAAAACTGCTGGAGGAGCACACCAGCACTGGGATGACCTCCCTGACTAGGAAATAAAAGACATGGGGAAAAGACGTTGCTGGCAAAGGAGATGTCCAGGTGATAGTAGGGTTTGATTTTTTTTTTCCTTAAGTGAATCTAAAATGGAATTGCTGAACTGAAAATAAAACTCCCCAGGGTGCTCTGGGTATAACTGTGGGGGAAGGAGAACAGAACTGAAAGTCTTAACAACCACCCTCCTCTCCCCCTGAGAAGGAAGCGTAAGAGTGTGTGTGTGAAGGAGAAGCAGCATTTGAGAATAGGAGCTGAAGATAACAAATCTGGCAGCTGCCAAGCGTTTGGGAAGAAGCCAGGAAAAAAAAGAGTTGGGAAATGAGGCATGCAGCTGTTGAGCAGTCATGAAGAAATTGAACTATAAGACAAAACTGCTGTGACAGACATGTGGGGTCAGTTTTCTTAATCAAGGATATCTTTACAAGTAAAAACATTTATGCAAAGGAAAAAGAAAGCAAGTCCATATTTTAGCTTGACTGGGACCAGGGAGGGCTTGTGAACTCTTACCACTCTAGGAGAGATTAACAATGACAAAGGCAAGGGAGGTCTGATGAACTGAACTGAATGCACTTGAAGTTTCTTGAGCAACTAAGTAATTCTGTCACATGCTGTTCCAGAAATAACATTTTCCAGCATTATAGGAACAAGGAGTGCATGTTGGAGTTGGAGAAAGAAAAATCAGGGACAGTTTCAACATAGAAACATCCCCTCCAAATCAAAAGCCTGCATCAGTGCTGTAAATGCCTCAAGGTCAGTGTTACTCTTAAACTCCTTCACAGAAAATATGAATGCTCAGTTCTCACAAAAAAACCCCCGACCATCTCAGAATGGTTACTGAAACACTGCAGTTATTCTGCACTTTAGAAGAAGTCTTACTGAGTAAGCATGACATTCATGCTCTTGCATACTCTTTGTAGCACAAAAAAAGCTTCAGACTCCTTAAAACATACTACGTTATAAATATTTCCCACATGTGAAAAACACAAAGAAAGCAAGAAAGCCTCTGACATCCTGAAGTAGTATTTGATATTTATCTTGCAGGTAGTAGTCATTCTGAAGTAGAAGATACTTTCAGCAGTAAAATAGTATAAAAGCAAAATTATCTTAATAAAATTAATCAAATTACACTAATTTAGGCTGTGATGTAAAAACATTTGATCAAAATTATAATGGAAGTAACACATGAAATAGTAACACATGAAATCTTTTTCTTCTTACCTGTTTTCACAGTCAAGTACTGAAATTCCTTTGGTATCGTTTTGAGAGCAGTGTTTACTTTAAGAGCTTAATGAAACAAGCAAAACAATGAGAATTACTTTAAGTATGTATCAGCTCTGAGAAAGGAGCATTTAAACCAGTATTAGAACATCTAATAGCACCAAACATACTTGAAAAGTAGCCAAATATCCTCAGAACAGTAGCAATTTTAAGAGTACAAAAGTCAAGAACAGAAAGGCCTACACCCAAGCATCCAAATAACCTCAAATTTTGAGAATTTGGGAGTTTGAGTGCCAAAAATCAAGGAGGATTTCTGTTTTAGACACAGAACACTCTCACAGAGACAGAAACTGGTGACACTTGGCAGAGCGCATCTCTCTCAGGTTACAAACCTGGAAAGCCAAGGCATGTGAGGGACTGGCTGCTCCTGGCAACTCACCAGTATGCCCCAGGGAATCTCACAGGGCACCAAGAGAGCTGGGGTCAAAACTTAGAAATCCCATTC
Organism: Psittacus erithacus; assembly: GCA_009867235.2. Classification (NCBI taxonomy): domain Eukaryota; kingdom Metazoa; phylum Chordata; class Aves; order Psittaciformes; family Psittacidae; genus Psittacus; species Psittacus erithacus. The sequence continues at coordinate 207,779 of WYDI02156488.1, forward strand.
TTTGTGCTTATTCTCCTTCCACTGATGCCTACACACCCTTTTTTAATTACTTTACTCAGGTGTCCTTAATTCACTATAGCATATTTTAATGTACTGTAATCCACAGTATTATAAATGACCCCTTGGACTCAAGTCCTTCATCTCCATCTGCCTTTATCAAATAAACACATGGCAAAAGTCTGGTTCTTGTGATGCACCTCTATTTACATTATCTTCCACATTTAACTATATCATAACCTGACAGAGTGGAGCTGATCTACATGTACAGTTTTGAAAATGCAGAAGAATTTGCTTCTACAGTCCTAAACTACAGGTTCTTGACATCTGGGGATATTTCCTCAGTCAGGAGAGCAATCTGCTCTTACATTTGTCAGAACAGCAATAAATGGTAGAACAAGAGTACTTGTTCTTTGCCTGAAAAGGCAGGAATCTGTGTCACAGGTACAGCAAATCTTCAGCCCTGAGGACTGCATGTACCAAAACAGGTTCTCATCTGACTTAACATGTTGGCTATGAGAAACAAAGCAGTTCTTCACCTAAACAAGGAAGAAAAAAATTTCACTTAATAAAAACTAAGCCTTCCCTAGACACTTCAAGGCAAAAACCTTCAAGGTTCCAACTCCTGCTCTGGTTCATTATGAACTTTACAACAAAACAAACCTTGTCAACAAAACATTACTTTCTTGAAATACCTTGACTTGTCAAAATGTTTTACAAACACTCGTCAGCTCTGACAACCCTTCTCTGAACCAGGGACACTGGGACTCTGACAAACTGTCACATTTGAATGTGGAGGTGATTTAGGAATGTGGACTACCTGGTCTCAAGCTCTGATGCAAACTTAACATGTGGACAGCTGGGAGGTCAAGATTTTATTTATTTATTTATTTTATTTATTTAATGTACAATCCACAGCTCTGAGAATCAGGCAACAAAATACCCACAACTGTTTTGTTTGCACTACTGAGGGACAGCAAGTAAGAATCTGAAGCACTGGCTAAAGGGAATGTAAAACTGAATGAATTTATTGCGTGATGATCCACTGACAATTCTGTAAGCCCTAGAAGCTAATGAGTGAATAAGATCACTTCAGTTTCACATGGCTTGTTGCTGATGGATTTTAAGTGAAGTAAATGAATCAAGTATATTCAATCCAGTTTGTACAAAACTTTTGTTTTGCAAGAAAATATAGGTTGGTGGCTTTTGTTTGTGTGTTTGTTTTTTGGTTTTGTTTTGTTGTTGTTTAGTTTTCTGTTTGGGGTTTGTTTTTGTTGTTGTTTTTGTTTGGAGTTTTGGGGGGTTTTTTTGTTGTTTGTTTTTTTTTTTAATAGGAATAAAAACTAATTTTTAGGTGTTGCTATTTCCTGCAAAAGGGGGAATCCAGGATTTGGCACAATGTTTGGCACTCTTACAAAATTCCTGATAACAACAATTACAACTGTATTAAAATTAAAAGTGCAGCATTAACTGCCTTCAGACTAGACTTATTTTAGAAGGTGCATTTCATATCATTCTTATATGATAAAACCAATTTTGAAGCAAACCCATTCATTCATCTTCAACCCCACTGCTACCAGTAAGTTGTCTCTTTAACCTACAGCAACACATAGTCATCTTAGAAATTAAACATACCATTGTTTCTATCAGCAAATACATATATATGACTACTAAAATCACACAGAATTTAACCCTTAATGAGGAAAAAAATATATTTATTAGAATACCTTCTTTGTCATCCTTCTTTCCATCTTGTAACAGGGCAGAGTTATCAGGTACCTCTTCAGCTGATGTCTTCTTAAAGAAAGAAGATCTACTTATTATACTGATTGGTAGAGCTCACACATTTCCACAGTCAAATATTTAAGAATACAGGTTAACACAAATAAAGGTGTTAATCTCTCTCGCATAATGATTTGCTTTGTCGGACTGAAGAAGCACAGAGGACCTACAGAAAAACAATATAACTTTGCTTTTTAAAGTACAGCAGTCCCATACTTGAAATTAGTTAAAAAAGCACTTCCACAATGAATTACAAGGAGTTAAGGGCTATATGCAAGGAGAAACTTCTCCCAATAGAGAAATGTCATTCTGTGTTTTCTCCTTGGATGTCACATCCATGTTAGGGGTGAGGAAACCTTCTCTAGCCCCTTCCAAAAGCCAGTCTCCCTAGCCAAAACTTCAGAACCCAGTAGTTCTGCATTTAATGCCTTCCAGGATGAGGTGGCCAATCCTTCAACTACTTTTTTCTTTCAACATGCAGTCACTGACATGGGAAAAACAAATTTCATTAGCATGTCTGTTGAAGGCCCATTCAGGCCTCTGACTGAAAATGGGGAACTTCTCCCCAGTCTTATTCCTTAATTTTTCTGTATTTCAGCAGTGACTTATAGGCATTTGTTGTTCTTGTAACTTCTGCTGCCTAGCTTGCAAAATGGAACCAGGAACAAATTCTACCTCCATTATCTCTAAGGACAAGGATACACTCTGTAACCAAAACAGCCATAAAGCAAACATCACAAACCTCAAGCTTCTGTAAATATTAAATGATGCTAATTTTGTTCTCAGAGAAGATGTTCAGCCTAAAAAAATTGAGAAACAGATTTTGTGGACATTAAAAAAAACCCAAAAAATCTCAAGTCAGTAATTCAAGAAGGCTGAGTAAAGAGTAAAGGTCTATGAGATCTGTTTTATGAAGTTGCATGTGGGATTACGTAATGCTTCTGAGGAAGCAACACAGCAAAAATATGGCTTGAGGACTCTGAAAATGTATGAACAAAACGGTTCACATCCACAACTAGCCCTGACAATCTAAGGAGTGTCAGACTAAAGGCCTAATTCAGTAAATGCTTGAATCAATGGAATTACTCTCACAACTTTCAGTGAACTGTGAGCATGACATTTCTGAGGGAGTTTAGAGCAACCCACCCAGTGGTTATATGCATATAGTGTGAAATCTTGTGTTTTATCTTTAAGCTTTTGGCAGTGAGAAAGCTTGTGGAAAAGAGCCAAAGGAATGGAGGGGAAAAAAACAAAAAGAAGGAAAAAAAAAAAAAAAAAAAGAAAGGACCAGAATGGGAGTGGGAGACAAAAAACTTGAGGAAAAAAAAAATGGGAGGACAAAACCTCCTTGGTCAAGAAAAAACAGTCACCCTTGTCATTCCTGAGCATAACATTAGAAGTCTTTTGAGTGTTTTGTGAGTTTAACGAAGCCTAGCATTCAGATGACCCATCTCCTGCCATTATTTTCTTTATGAATGCATTCAAGAACTATTCTTATTGAATTGCAGTACTGTAGTGCAGCAGTCGCAGCAAAAATGGTCTTCTGAAATGAAACAAAACAGCCTGAATGGATGATAGGTGAAAAGAAACATGGAGATAATGGATAACTGACTGCATTGCTAATATAATATTTTTAATGTAGTGATCAAGTATCTAAACTATATTTCTCCAAGTAGCCAAGCTACAAATTAAATTCCAGCAGTGAATTACTGCACTTAACACAAAGGGAGATTAATTACGGATCTTCCAAATCATGACTCATTCCGTGTATTAATTCTGAACACAAAAATATCTCAATTGAACAAAACAAAAAAATTAAGTCGAGTCGTTCTCAAAACAGTTTTGAGAAAAGATCTTATAGTCCATTAATCTTGGATAACAAGGAGCAAAATAACAAGGCCCTAAAACAAAGAATTTTGTCCTGTATGTCTAGGGCCCAGATAGTGAAGAAATGGAACAAACCTAGTCAAACAGTTGTGAGATAGCCAGGAACTACTGTCTGTGCTTAGCCAGCAGGCAGTCATACTGCAGGTACTTCATTTTCAACCTAGCCACAAAACCCCCTGATTTTGCAGAACATGCCGCCACCCTGCAAAACCTAGGAGTGGAACAGAAAATTCAGCTAATCCCCCAAGAACATTATCTGACTGCAAGGGCAGCACAGTAATCTACAAATTATTGGCAGTTACAGTGAGAATGTCTCAGGAGGAGAGCTCAGAGATAAGGCAGAGGAGGTCTGAAAGCTTAACTATTGAAAACTGAACTGAAAATTAAACATAAAATGGGATTTGTTGTTTGTTTGGGCTTTTTTACATTTTGTGCTGTATACCTTCTACATTTATTTAATTATTGCTGTAATATTCCTACTATTATCATCTCCACTGCAGCAGGAAAATTTAAAAATCAAAAACCCATACAATTTCATTTCTCAGGAAATCATCTCCTTCTAGATTTATCCTTACTCTGCACATACATTTAAGGACCACGAACAAGAGCAAGCCTAAAAACCAGACATTTAATGAGGTTACAAAATTGTATCGGTTAGGTTTCTGAAATGATATTTTATTTCTAAGAAACACAAGATAACACTGAAAGCAAGATTTCTGAGCCTTCTGAAATGTATAAAAGAACACTCTAATCTCATAGTCCTGTGCTACTAAAGAGCAAATTTCCTCACAACTCTGCAATAGCCAAAGACCAATTTGTGTATATGGGTAGTCACTTGTGAAGACAGCATCCTAACAAAAAACAAAACAAAACAAAAACACAAACACAAAACCAAACAAAAAAAAAAAAAAGCTCCCTAGGCCACAGAGATACTGAAGTAGATTCTGAGCTTCTGAACTCAAGAAGTTGCATAAACTGAAGCTTTATAATTATTTGAAAAAAAGATGCATAATTATATGTTTAGATCTATTTTAATATAATTTAATTATAAATTATATTTACATCTTTTTAACCTGTAAGCAGCATCAGAAGGGCCCATTCTTGCAGTCAGTCTGCCATTTGATCGACTACCTGAAGTACTAAACCCATAAATCCCACGGGGTATACACTCAGAGTAGCAATATCCAGGTACAACTCAGTGGCCATAGTTAGTTCAGCTATACAGGATCTTTGAAGTTTCAAGTTTTAACCTCAGTGATAAAAATCTACTCAATATAGTTTTGCTTGCAAGAGTCTTCCATTAAAAGGCTGGTATCTGTTGTGATATTGCTATGGTGGATCCACATTCTTCCCTCAAAACACTCTTCCCAGCTCCTTACAATTATTACCTAGACCTTTGCATGGTAGCTTCTTAGACTATGAAAAGGCTGGATATTAAAATGGAGACTGAATCGCTTAGAACAGAACTATACCTGTCCATACTGTACAAAATCTGGAATAGTTTCAGCCTCCAAAGAAACAAAGTACAAGGAATCAGGACAAGCTAAGACATTTTCTTCTCATCACCAAAATCGGGGGAGCAAGTGTGCAAATGGGGCATTCACTGTAAATGGAAGAAACACTCAAGAGCTACATGGTCAGGAGTGCCTGACTAGAACAAAGTCTGTGCCTGAAGCCTCACATTTTGGACCAATTCCAATTCAGGAGGTATTTCACCTGAGCACTATCCTTTCACCACACCGTTGCTCCAGCAGCGTGGGCTCTGTCCCTCACCACTTGCTCCCAATGACAGAGGACCAAAGGCAGCCCCACAGAACACGAACAGGTAAGGTGTATTTCTGTGCAGGCTCTAAAATCGCACAAGGCTGGAGTCCCCTGATGACTACTGTGAACCCTGTTATGTGCAAGTATCTTTTAAAAAGCATGTCAGCCTTTTCCACACACTTCAGAAATTGTTGAGAGGGGTTCAAGATGGCTTAATGGGAAACTTAGAGACTCCTAAAGTCCCCTCAGAGACTCACAGATCTGCTGCTACCTATACCACAGTCACTGTGAAGCTGGCCTATTCCTCTGCACTCTGCAAGGGAACTGCTCTGCTCATGCCTCCTTACCTCTGACCGACTGAAGTCCCGAGTCTGCTGACTGCCTGGCAACGGCTCAGAATAAGAATCAAATAGTGCACAGTCACGCATGGGCTTCAAAGAAGCTGCAGGAGAAGGAAAAAGAGGTGGGGGCAGAGATATGCCAAGTCTTTGGTTAATACACACTTCTTAAGAACGTATTCCAGCATCATTTGCTCTTCATTTCTATGTATCACTACTGACCTGTACACCACAGATGACAAACACCATGAAGAAAATATGCCTTGTATTTTGAGTAAATCAATGTCATGAAAGGGCCAGCATGTATTTCTGTTGCAGACATAATTGTGAAATTTGGGAGAAGTGATTCTTAGCAAACATTAACTGCCAAACAACAACTACTTATTTGGATTTTTCCTCCTCACAATCCAGTATTAAGTTAGCTAGGCTCACAGTTTATACTTTGTTGTCCTAGGAATGTTGAAGGTACTCACCAAACCTTCTACTCCAATTTTTTGACATTCTAAATACTGAAAAGTATAGTAGAATCTACATTATACACTAAAATTGAAGCAAAGAGCAGACACCAAACACTAGATGCTGCAGTATATAGCATCTTTACCTGAATGACACTAAGAAGAGGTGAAAAACAATAAAAAGGGGGGAGGGGAAATCAACTCTTAACTTCTCATGGGAATATTCACAAGAACCTCACTTCTACTGCACTAGCTGGAAGGGACCCGAAAGATCATCCAGTTCCAAACCCCCTGCCACAGACAGGGACACCTTCCACTAGACCACATTGCTCAAAGCCCCATGAATCCTGGCCCTGGACACTTCCAAGGATAAGGCAGCCACAGCTTCTCTCAGCAACCTGTTCCAGTGTCTCACCACCTCCACAGTGAAGAACGTCTTCCTAATATCTAGTCTAAATCCACCTTCTTTTAGTTAAAGCCATTCCCCCTTGTCCTACCTCTACAGGCCCTTGTGAAATGTCCCTCTCCAGCTCTATTACAGGTCCCGTTCAGGTACTGGAAGGCTGCTCTAAGGTCTCCCTGAAGCCTTCTCCAGGCTGAACAGCTCCAACTCTCTCAGCCTGTCTTCATAGCCGAAGTGCTCCAGCCCTCTGATCATCTTTGTGGCCTCTTCTGTACGCGTTCCAACAGCTCCATGTCTCTCTTGTGTTGGGGACCCCAGAGCTGGACACAGTACTGCAGGTAGGGTCTCATGAATGCAGAACAGAGGGGGAGAATCACCTCCCTCAACTTGCTGGTCACACCCATTTTTTGATGCAGCTCAGCATACGCTTGCCTTTCTGAGCTGCAAATGCACATTGCAGGGTCATGTTGAGCTCTTCAACATGAAATATACTGAAAGGCAGGATAATCAGTTTGCACATCAAATTTCTAGTTTCTGACTAGCATCTAATTTTCCTGCATAAATTAAGCTCTTGCAATCTTTCTTAACTTACAGTACAGTGGGTTACAGATAGGGCAAATGGCTTTACAGATTCTCTAAATTAGTTTAAAGTAAAAACGGTCAGAAAAGGAGGTGGTGGGTCCAATTTTTAATGCAGCTGTGCCAGGACAGCACTGGAACCTGCGCTTGTAGCTTACAGAACAAGCCATAAAGCTAGCAAGATTAAAGCATTCTTCAATGCTCTGTCTTTTGCCCCAAGTCACTTTATTTGAAGCTTTAGTACTCTTATCAGATGCCAATATTTCACGTGAACCAAATTCTGCCTCATTCTGAAACTAATACAATAACCTAATGAAAACAGTTTCCAGTAATCCTCATTGGGGTTATTATGAAAACATGAAAACAATTTCTTGACATTTTAGGACTTTAGGCAGGTGTATGAGGTACCTGCTTACTTATCACTACTTTAATTTCAGAATTTGATACAACCAGGCTCTATGCTACTCATGGTGTTAGTGTGTTGAGATGCTGTTCTTTTTATTAATGTAAGTCTTTCAAACAACAGATTTCTGAATCCTGATTAGGCAGAAAATGAGCACGAGACATTTTCAGTTCCTCAAGCTAGCCAGAATTAGCATATTAGCCGAGGAATTTAAAGTGTCCACAATAACCAGTCCTCTCACCTCTTCCACATACATCAGCTTGAAATGCTTGGTTGTGTACAACACCATAAAACAATCATCTAAAAAAGTGGTTAAGACCCCAGTGCTGAAAGAGGGAAATTAGGGAAAAAGAGGACTCCTCCAAGCAACAACCACAGCTTGCCATGCTTTTCCTCCCATTGACATTATGATTCCCTACAACTAGAGATAATTATTTCCATTGCAGTTTTACCCAAAAAGGCTTGATTTGAAGACACACTAACAAGAACCTGCTTACAAGCTCATTATCATGAGGTGCGAGAGTAGCGAACAAAGTGGCAGCCCTGGAGGGAAAAGGGTAGCTGTAATTATGAAAAGGGAATATAATTAGAGATACTAAAAGAGATGAAGACTTGCAAGGGCAGGTTTTAAAGGAGCTTCTCACTTTGGATATGAAGATAGTGAATTATAAGGAACATGACTCCACCAGAAATTACTTCACAAATCTGATACAGGGTGAACATTTAATTTTCCTAACTGCAGCTTGATTAGCTCTTTTCCTGTCTTTTAATATATTCAGTGTCATCAAATTCAATGGAGATTTTATTAGGTCTTAAATATTATCCCTTAGCACTGTAATTATCATCTGTGATTAATCCTCCTTGCCCTAGAAAGTCATGCACATTTTTTAGATGGAACAGTATGTATTTAAATGCTCATTTATAATTAAAAGAGACATAACTGAAGAGAACAAATGAAGGGGCAGGTCTCCTACTGCACATTCTTACTGAGGTATGTTATATTTTGGATTAATTCATCCCTGTACTACACAAATTGTTGTAATCCCCTCATCATTACTGCAAATTGCTTATAGAAGAATCTGTGGATTACATAAAATAAATTACAAAAGAAAAAAACCAAATCAACCTTTGATATAACCAGTAACTGCATCTAATAAAATATATTGGCATACTAAGTTCTAAAGCAGTCCAGTCTCATTTTCAGCACATCTTCAAGAGACAGACACTTAAGGGAAAAAATTATCAGAAGACTTACTGGATTATCTTTGCTACAGGTATCATCTGCCACTTTACCTATAACGACATCTGAAGCACACTTGAGGAAAGAGGCAGACATAAAGAAGCAGGTAACTGCTACACTTTGCATCACTATTTTTTGCTTTTATACATTCCTTTTACAGCAACATTAAAAACGTATGCATTAAAAAACATCTGGAAAGCCATCCTACCTGCAGGATGGAAAATGAAACCTGTCTTACAGTCACACTGGGTTCCTAAGATGGCAACAGGAACATGACCTGCCACAGAGACATTACCTGCTTGGAGGTACTCTGGCAGCAGTGTTTCCGGCAGTGTCTCGGGCAACTGGTAACCATTCTTCCTTGCAACCACAAGGTGGAAAGCGGCACAAAACTCCGGGAGTGTCAGCGCCCCATCACAATCCACATCGCTCAGCTCCCTGCGGATACAAGAGACACGTTTTCCAAGCCATTACCTCAGGGAAATGTACATGTGGAATCACACGGAAGGCAGAAATGCAACTTTGAGAGAGAATGTTTTAATACAAAACGAACATCTCCGTCATTTGCACTTGATTCTAACTTTGTCTCATGAAGATGAAGCAAGCTGATTTATTGGGGGCTTTCAGTTTTAAAAAGAAGCCTATAAGAAAGATGTGGTGAGACTTTTCAGCAGGGCCTGTTGTGACAGGGCAAGGGGGTAATGGTTTTAAAATAAAAGAGGGAAAATTCAGGCTGGATGTGAAGAAAAACTTCTTCACAATGCGGGTGATAAAATACTGGAACAGGTTGCCCAGAGAAGCTGTGGCTGCTCCATTCCTGGCAGTGTTCAAGGCCAGGTTGAATGTGGTTCTGAGCAACCTGATCTAGTTGAAGACGGCCCTGCTCATTGGAGGGGAGTTGGACTAGGTGACCTTTGAACGTCCCTTCCACCTCAAATCATTCTATGTCTCTACAGTGACTTGTCAAATTTTGCTTTTTTAATTAAGTAAATTTTTTGTTATATATCATACCGCACAATATGATGGTATGCATATTTTAGAACATGAAATACGTATCTTGTATTTCCAAGGGTGAAATTAACTTTCCAAAGGTTGGAAGCACTTTTTGCCAGTCCATGCAGGATCTTAAACCAGTTGAAGCAGAGAAGGTTACAAACAGACTCCAGCAATGGTTAGTTAGCACCACTGACTAGCCCCAAGAAAAGAGTTAAATTAATGATCTTTACAAGTTTAAATGTTACTGTTAACTTCCCACTATAGCAGTTCTAATTCTAGGTTTCTTCTTAAACACTAAACCGCTCTTCATAAAATTCAGGAATTCAATCTTATAAATTAACTATTTGCAAGAACTGAGTAATATTTTATCATGATCACATGGACTAAAGCAAATAAACATATAACGTCCTACTCTTTGAAAGTAATGAGATTTTTTCAAGCTATTGAGGTTATAGTGATGAAGACTGAAACCTCCCATGTGTTTAGTACAGCAACATGACCTGATAAATCACATCACCAAATTATAATTATCTACTAGAAAGGAATACTTTTCTTTAAATTTTGCACAGAGAACAACTCATGTCAGCAATAAAAAAAAACCAACGTGTTTTGTTAACAGATCAGGTTAATCCATGCTTCTTGAGTATTCTTAAATTTAAATTCCAATATTCACTTCCCCCAACACTACATTTCTTCAGTTGTTTGGGGTTTGATTATTTTTATTTTCACAACTGAGAATCCACTTTTAAAAGATTCCAGACATATTCTTTGACCCCAACAGATGTTTAAGCTCTTGCAAGCTTTTCTTCTCATCTCTTTTTATAAAAGCATATATAAATTCTATCACTGTTTCTGATCAATGTTTAAAACTGTTCTTCCTATCTGAGATGCAAGGATGACACTGAATTACAAAGCACCATGTTGTTTATTGTCAAATTTTATCATGTACAGTTCCATCTGCAATCATTTCTAAATAAGCTCATTAAAAGTGTACTAGTTCATTAGAAAAGCACTGATGAATTATGTAGCTGTGCTTACTAAAAATTAGGCATTAATTAGGCCTCCTCTGAAAAAACAGAGCCAGAAACATGAAACCAACAACACATCTAAAACATTCCAGAGGTGCTTCTTCTCTGTGTCATTTAATGAAAAAATGTCACTTCATGGAGCTAATGATGCTGCTTAAGAAGAGCTCTCAGTTATATATCTCTTCAAACCTTCCCAGTCCTGCTGAGTAGGGGAACATCTTCCCAGAAAACAAGCGTGTCAGGAAGATCAATAAGCACCCTGCTGCTTGGGCCTGAAAGTGATTCTGGAGATAAGAGCAATAATCATAACTGAAGACACTTTCCAGAATTTAACAAGAACTCTTGAATTAAGCATATTTAAAAAAAAAGGGGATACAAGGATACATATCCCCAACACTTATTACAGTACTTACCAGATGTGAGAAAGCTCTGGGATGGGCAGTTTTGATTTTGTGAAGAAATTCTTTGCCACAGAACCTGTGGAGAAACCGTTATCAACCACTGGAAATTAGTTCTCCAATTATTTACATTTGACCAGAGCTGCCATGCCAGAAGTAGCTGGTTACTTTACATCCAAGAGATGCTCAGATTAACTGAATTAACTATGATTAACTGTGAATTAACTATGAGTACAGATTAACTATGGCTGTTGGACCATTTGTCTCTTGCTGAGTAAGTGACAGAGAAAGACAGAGCTGTCGACCTCATTTCCCTATTCTCTCCATATGGGAAAAACTGAAGGAAGGAAAACACGCTTTAGTACTAGTGATTCTAAACACCATTAAGTGCTATGTCACTAATGATGAAATAACAGACACAAACAGCTCTACTTCACTCAGAAGCCATCTGTGTGGCAGTACAGTGCTTTAGCATCTACACTGCTCTCCCAAGAAGCTGCTTCAACCATGACTTTTCCCTTCAGGCTCAGATTTTTGGGGGAAGGGGAACAAGGAGATTCAGCTACCACAGAGCTACTGTCCTGCTGTAGGCATTCTCATTCATCCTGCCACAACAGTCCTTCTCATTCTTCTCCTAGCTAACACATTTGCTTCTTCACCATCCCATATGCGTAAGCTATCAAGGTTATCTGGAAGCACTAGCTGGACACAGGCTCTTACAAAACATAAGGCAACATGAAGCACAGACTTTCAGATCTATAATCCTTTTCCCCTTGGGCATTCAGGTCAGATCACCCTCTACAGTACAAAAGAAGAGCTGTCAGAGAGACAGGTCCAAGATTCACCTAGCACAGCATGTCGTGTCCAACACCGTATACCAAGAAAGGAGTATGTAACCATGAAGAAGCCATGTAGTAACAACATATCTAAAGAATATCCCCCACCCTCTGACCACCTGCAACCTCAAGTGTCCATAACATGCTGCAGCAAGGATTTCTACAGCTTAATTATTTTAGGATGCTGTGAAAGCTAAAATTTACCATTTATAAACAGTAATTTTAGACGGGCAAGGACTGCCTGAGTGCCTTGCTCAACATAAAGGAAAATGCACAACTACCTGAGAGGCTGTATATGCATATATATACACATGCGTACACAGTTCCAAACATATAATAAGTCTGTGAGGAAATACAATGTTGTTGGACAATCATTTTCTCTTTCAAGAAGATTATGTGAAGGAGTCTTAACTGAGGCAAAGAACTGGTGAAGCACTAATTTCTGTTAGCAGCAAGTTATTTAAAATTTTGGGCTGGATCCAAGCCTCCTGAACCCTAGTAATCCAGCAGGGCTCAGTAAAAATGCCTCTGTTTACAAACTGTAATGTCTTTCTTACCAAACCAAAGCATGAAAGGTACTACTTGTACCCACAGTGACTCTCATGAGCACCCTGGTCCTCCTATTCAGGATGTAAAGGTAATCTCATGCTGTTAACAACACTTTTAGCATGTGTGTGCTATCCACGATTTGCTTCTAATCACCTAAGGATCAAAATCTCGGTCTGAAGAGCCAGAAACACTCAGCCTTGGCCACACACAACAGTTAACTGCATGCTTCACTTTTATCACATGAACACTGCCACATTTCTGCTGGGAAAGCAAGCACAACCCTAAGCTCAATATATACCCTAAGTTTTCCAGCTCAATACACGCTGCAAATGTGATCCACAAATAGACTGGATGAAATACAGAGAGCTCACTTTAATTTTTACTGAATTGCCAACACTTTTCCTTTAGATACAATTTTTTCTAAAATAAGGATATTTAAGAAAAAATGTAATAGCCACAGTATTGGTTTGCTCTTTGAGTTGTCTGCCACAACCAACTTTTTCTCATAAACTCACTCCAGACAGGAAAAAAAAGAATTAATTTATCTATTTAACGCTTCTCACTTCTCAGTTTGGTCCCTCTGTTTGACATGCATGGTGTTTGGTAGAAATTACCTGAAACAAAGGAGTTCAGGTCAGGCTGCAGAGACCTGAACTGATTGATATAGTAGTCTCGCTGCTCCTCCGTTATCCTCCAAGGGTCATCTGAATAGTGGGTGCTGCTGTCCTGCTGCTCCCGCTCTGCTGAAAGAGACTGAAGGGAAGGACACTGGTACCAGCCGCCAGGGGCTGGGTAGAAGGGCGCTGAGCGCCTCAAGAAACCACACTCACTCTGTTCTGTTAGGGAGTGATTTACATTTAAAATATGTATTTTAAAAAGATGTGAAGCAGAAACAGCCACACAGATTACTGTCTCAGTACTTTTCCAATAAAGCTGAGGCTAATGTTAGGTATCTTTACCCAATTAAAGGAAGTTTTACATGACCCAAGCTAAAAGAAAAAAGAAATCTTACAACTGCTGACTGCAAAAAACCAAAGTCCATGTCAAAATTTTTTACCTTTGGATTGATATTAGGGGTTCATTTTGGCTGCAATGCATTACAACCCTGAACTGCACACTGTACACATGAAAAGGATGGAAACAGTAAAGGACCCAAAAAGCTGTATTTATGCAGCACAGTGCATGAAAACTTAGCTTTGCTAAGGAAGTATATATTTAGTTATTATAGAGCTATACCGCTTCTGGAACTTCTGCGTGCCCCAAGTAACTCAAGCACACATTGCACCAAGCCAAGGAGACCTGCAAAACTCTTGAGACCTCCTCAACCCTCTGTCACTTCCTACAGTTTAGGTAAAACATCCTACTTCAGGAAGAAGAATATTCTGAATGAAAAGGATATTTTATCCATTTATGTCTTTGTTTTCTGATTGACTTGTCTAAAGGAGGTCTGTATGTTTGGTAGGTTGAGTGGCCATGTCTACAAGAGGGCTGCTGGTAGAGTTACTACCTTTGTTAAACTGGAATGACTTAATAGTCAAGATTTAGGCCTGGATGATGATGCTTTTAAAAAGGAAGGGCAAGAATGAACAATAGCTGGACTCCAACCAGGTCCGAAACCCTTTCTCTGACATACCTGTCCATTTCCTAAGAATCAAACACAAAACACTTGCTCTGAAATACATCAAAAGATCCCCGAAACAGGCAACATCATAAAGCTTTAAACTAATTTTCATTTCAAAGCGCTACACAAATGCACTCACTTTCCTTTCAAGTTAGCACAAAGTATGCAACATTACCAATACATCTTTTCCTGAGGCTCAAGTGACATTTTAATATGGGTGTTGGGTGCTAAGCACTTGGGAAAAGGCACACAGTCTCTGAGTCTAACTTATTTATGAAAAGCTAATCCTTAGGGTAAACTACCTGTTTGCATAATAAATGCACAGCAGGTATGCGGGAACATTGGAAAGATCTGCTTTTGTAACCAGCAGGAAAACATAAGACCCATCTCATAAAACCAAAAATATGGGCAGAAATTCATTTATTCTATTTGCAATGTGATTTAACCAAGTGGGGTGAAAAAACAATACACAGAATATTAGGCCATAAATTCTGTGCATGTGTTACAGACAACATTCTAAATCAAGAAGGAATCTCCGTGAAACCTCATAGGTTTTAAATTAAAATTTTTACTTGTGCTAGGATAACCTCAATTTAATTTTTTTTTACTTTTTAACTGAAGATTCTTAGTACAGTTTTCTTATCTATGCTATTTGATATTACTTCTGCTTAGCTTCAGCAATTTAATTAATTGGATTATTTACTTTAATTTCTCCTTCTCCATCAGCTTTTTATGTTCTTTTTCATACACTAAAAAAGCATGTTTCAGCCTCTACTTTAAAAACACTATGAAGAACACTTCTTACTTCTGATGTGAGAATTTTTCTGCCCTTTTTTTCTTTCTCTATTGTTTTATTAGCAGTACTACTCCAGAAAAACATGTAAGTCATTACCCGACTTGGAGTTGAGCAGGTGAGTGCAGGTTTGGCTCCATAATTCCCTGATGATGGTCCATCTTGCTGGTGAGTAGAGTGTCTGACTTCATAAGGAGCTACAGATGTTTAAAAATGAAGTACATAAAAAAAATAAAAATAAAAGGGTAATACTAGGGTAAAGGTAATCATTAAATACCACAAGGTCAAGAATCTACCTTGTGAACCTAGTATGAAAATCCATTTTGTCTTCTGCAACAATATTCCAGCCATATACTTGTCTTTCATGTTACATCATTCTTCAGACATTACTGATAGAAACTGTCAGTTATATATTACTAGATAACAAAAATCATTGTTCACAATGTTGAAATATATATTTATATAGCCTGTTTATACATTTATATGGTTTATATACTTATAGCCATATGTAGCACGAGAATGCACTACAAATAAGAAGAAATAATTCAGTGGAGCTGCAAAAAATATGCTTTCACAGTGTTACCAATCAGTAAATCACTATTTTTTATATACTCTTCTTTCCCCCTTCCCTAATTTCTATTGAAAATCAAAATGCATTTTGCATTATTTGGAGTAAAGTTAGTAAATAAAAGTAACAATTCCTTCTTGTCTTGCTAAAATAAGTCACTTACATTCCATTGCAGAAAATACAGTAAGTGGTGGCATAACAACACATTTAGGAACAATGTTTTAAAAATAGGTCAAGTATGCAAACAAAAAGGCAACCCACTCAAACACCCTTACAGATCCGAGAACTTCTGTTGCCAGCCTATTTAAAACTTACAGACAAAACTTAAAAGACCCGCAATGAAAAGCAAGACGAAGAAATCTTAAAATAGGTTCAGACTTTAAAAATTATTCCCCTAACTCCCTTGTTTTTCTAAGTGTTCTTATCCTGTATTGGCATCTATTTTTATTCCTGTACAAGCAACTTCTGATTTCAGGAAAAAAATACAGGAAGGAAGTTGTGAAACATACAGATGCCCTTGGAGAGGAGATGTAAACACAAGGCTGCACGGCTCTGTGTTTGCTAGCAAGAAAAGCATCCAAAACTATCAAGAAAAAAGTATAGTCACGGTCACAGTGCAAAAGGCTACCCTTCAAGACACACCACCCAGTTTCATGATCAGACCTGCAGTGCAGACCAGCCAACCCATGTCAGTCCTGTGGCACCAGCATCTCCTGTGCATACACTAATACAGTGGCTTCCAGAACTATTCTTTCAAGTGATCTTCAAAAAACTGGAAGAGTGCTCATCTTAAAGGCCAGGAAGAACCAGTAGATCACCTAGCCTGGCACTTGGCACAGCATGAGCCCTAAAATGTGACCCACTTACAGCCACTGAGAATACATTTGGCTGAAGTATCCCCAGTGGGATTAGAATAGGAGAGCTTCCTTTTCTGGAATGCAGGAGAAATTCTCTTTCTGGAAAATAACCATAGTGTTCTATACCTGTAAGACTTCTCCACCTTAAAAATTCAAGCTGTTTAATAACTAATTTTAGAAGAAATTGACAGCTTAGATTGGACACCTCTATCACTTTGCACAGCCACTGACTCCATGAGCTACGTCTGCAATCAAATTCAGGGGAGAGGAAGGGGAAAGGGAAGGAAGAAATATAAAAACCCCAACACCCAAAATGCCCCCACAGCACTGACCAATCTGGGACAGAGTCCCAGAAAAGAGCAGAGGTGGCACAATCAGCTGCTCCTGATGGCCACCACCTGCCCAACTATTCAGGGCTACATGTCTTCTCCACTGGAGCAGAAATCAATTGTACCAGAAACGAATTGTACCAGAAGACCACCTCACTAGTACTGCTTATTTTGGAAGTCAACCATCACTGTTTTGATCAGTTATGCCAAAGGTGGGGTGAGGAAAAAACCTATCACTGAACAAACAGCAGTTTACCTAATCAGCAAATGAATGCCTGTGACTCAGTACTGGTATGATTTTCACATGAAGGCCACTTGACAGCGTTGAACACAGTCTTATCATGGCTGTACTGAGTTTCAAAATGAAATATCTCTGTATTTTCACTCGTCTCTAAACAAGGACAACAGCTAAAAGGACTAGTACCACACTGCACTCTTCACTCACTGCAAACACACTAACTGAAGGCAGGAGGAATGAGGGAAGGATGATATACACAAATGCCTACTATTGCCAGCATCTTGGTCACCAGATGTTGCAATTAGGAGAGCACAAGAATGTTACTGAAGCTTTACAAGTTCCTGTTACTAATGAAACCGGCTCCTGCCCACTACCTTCTTACTAAAATCAGAATGTTCTGCCACCTACTCTAATGGCAGTGAGATCAAGGACAAAGCCTTATTTTTTACTGTTTTGCCTACATGACACTGTGGGGCTGTTTTTATATTCATGTTTTAGTGTTATTTCTGTTATAAAACCAAAGAGACCAGAGAGATTGTTATCCTGCCTG
>WYDI02156595.1:0-42683 GCA_009867235.2 Psittacus erithacus
TAAAAATATTTAAAATATTTAAAATATCAAAAATATTTGAAATTTGATATTAAAATCAGATCGAATTTCAAACATGCAATTGTAGTGCCTAAGCTGGAAATATATGCATCTGAGGTCCTGATCTGGTACTTACTGGGTGTTATTCTTATGTTAGGCAGAATGAATTGCCTAGTGAAATATCTGCCTCTCCTTTCAATATAGGAGACACTAACATCCCTATTTCCTACTTAAATGAGGGGGTGACCCTCGACCTACAGTCAGCACTGTTACTACCTTTATGACACCATACATTAAGATAAATCTAGTCAGACAATAGTGTCAAGGAAGAAATCAGAGAGAAGGATCCATAGGACTGGAGTTTCAATTAAGGTGGTAGAAAGATGAATAAATCTGATTTTTCTGGTCTCTCAAGTAAATGGTGCAGAGAAATGAAAGAATCCACTATTGCTATAATCAAGGGGCAACCTGCTTACAGATGGGAAGGAATGTCTATCCTTCAATTACTCACTTGCCAGAGATTTCATGTTTGGAGGAAATATACAATTATGTCTTTTGGGTGTTCTTGAATCAAATTGGTAGCAGATTACAAAACATTTTTAGAGATGGAAACACTGCCAAAAGTGCCATGTTGCATCTTGTAAATGCTGCTTTATGTCTTTCCTTTATCCACTTTTATAATATAGTGAAAAAACTGTACATGACAGTTATGCAAGGCTGTGCCCTTCACGCATATTTATTCTGTGAAATATCCTCCTTCCTGTTCCAGTAATGCTCCTAAGGATACGTCTGTACCAAAAAATAAAGAACTGTTCAAGGTCTGCTTAAGCTGGACTAATGTATTGAGATCATTGCTCAGACCTGCAAGAAATAAGGCTGTATCAGAACAATACAGCACCCAAGTGTTAGCTCAAATACATCATCCAACTATTTGCTTTCAGTTCTAAAGCTAGTACTATTCTCCATGTGCAGCACAGAAACGTTTTCAAATTTTCTTTCTTTTCCTGTGAGTGTCAATATTTTTCTATATCTTGACTTCACTGAGGCCTTCTTCTCATATCTGAATGTTTAAATTTGTTTGGATTGCTGAGTCTTGGATAATGGTGAGAAAATGCCTGTTTCATGAATACAGGAAAGTAATATGGGTTGACATAATATGATAGTCAAGCACTGCTTCTCCCTGGAAAATGCCAGGATCTCTTCATATTCTGACTGATGTCCAGTTATTTGTTCAGTTCAGATTTTTTGGAAGTTTTTTCACAAATCTATTGCTCTCAAGTGCATATTTTGGGGCAAAAGTCCTTCTCTTCCTTAATTTACTGTATCCTGCCTGCATTTTTGAAATCACACCTACTCCCTGAGCTGTGGCTAGCAGCAGAGCCAATATCCACAGGCTCATAATAAGAAGGATATATGTATTCTAGGCATTTCTGTGAACTCCTGAATGGCACAGCTCATCTCTGTAACTTCAGAAATCCTGAGGAACTAAACGAAGTTAAGTCTGAAAGCTGTCTCAACCTTCCACTTCAGAGCAACTTCTGCAACTGAAGATGTGAGAAAGAATTTTATGGAGTTTTAATAAACAGATATTTTAGAAGCTCCACTAATCCTTGTGTCTTCCCTACTGTGTGGAAATGTGTAGGATATAACACTGAGTGCTAAGTTAGGAGAGTCTGGCTGCCCTGTTTCCAGTATTGAGCTCCAGTCAGGGTGGCAACACATTAAAAGCTCCATCTGCATTTGCCTTTCTTTACCTTCCTTCTTCTCTGGACAAAAGATTAGGGGAGGTCTAATGAAATAAATTAAAATAAATTAAAATAAAATAAAATAAAATAAAATAAATTAAATTAAATTAAAATAAAATAAAATAAAATAAAATAAAATAAAATAAAATAAAATAAAATAATAAAATAAAATAAAATAAAATAAAAATAAAATCCTTTTTTTTTCATCTTCCTCTTTTTTTTCATTTTCCTATATGAAGAGGCTATGTGGCATAATGACAGAGATCACAACTATCAGAGTGATTTCAGTCAAAGTGCCATGCTGTCATTACAGTGCTGTTTTAGGACTTAAACCTACAACTCTGTGGCATACCTCCAGTGTTATCACAGCCAATAGAGGAAGTCTGCAACAGAGTGAGATTTAAATCTGTATATCCTGAAGTATAGTTTAGGGTCAGACCAGAAAGCAATCTTTCTCGTGAAGGAGTAAGATTCATCACGTCTGAACGTAAAAGCCTGAAAATATGCTTTCCAAAGGCACAACCATTTTCACTGGGGGTTTCATCTATGAAACCCTGAAATGGGCCTGTTGGAGCCATCTAAAACTGGCTGTGTCTGGCATAAGGTAGGCCTGGCCTCTTCTTACCATGAGTTATCCATTCAGCCCCGCACTGCCAGCACCTGGGCGCCTGCACCCAACACAGTTCATAGAGCAGAACTTCCCACATTTTTTAAAAGCCTGTTTATGGGACTCACATTTGAAATAGTATTGAAGACCACCCAGTATGGGATTAATTTGGCTAAACGCAGACATCTAGCATGTGAATGAATCTTGCTTAGCTACCAAATCTTGATTTGGTTCCAAACATGAATACCTACTGCTACACGAGATACCAGAAAAATCTGCATAATGCTGATAGAACTTGAAACAAGATCTCAAGCGGCAAGAAATGTTTAACAGTGGGAGGAGAAAGACAATAAAAGAGAACAACAGCAGAGGGAGCACCAAGGTCACAGAAAGAGGAGGTGCTCCATGGCACTGGATATTTGTGCAACTCATGGAGGACCCATGATGGAGTAAATTTTTGCCTGAAGATCTGCAGTCTTTGCAAAGCCGTCTACAGAGGAGACAAAATTGTGATAGGCAAGCTATAACCATAATCTCCCAAACTCCATTCAACTGTTCCAGTAGGTGTGGGTAAGAGGAGTCAGGAATGAAAGAATGAAGTTGGGTGTGGGATAGAGGGGAGAGGGAGCAACGATGTTGGTTTAATGTTTAATTCTTACTACCAAAATCTATTTTAATTGGGAATAAGTTAATTCTCACCCAGTCAGTTCAGTTTTGTGCATGACAGTAACTGCAATCTGCCCGTCTTTAATTCAACCTGCAAGTTTTGTCATCCTGTTTTCCCCTGTCTGTCCCTCTGTGGAGGGGGAAACAACATGTGGCTGGGCATGTGAATGTCTGTTAGCCAAGGTTTTCCCACCACAGGAACAAAAGCTCTATTCCATGGAAGAAAAACCACTGTTAGATATAGATTTAATGGATAGAAAATCTATATTCTGATTAGTTATTTGTTATTTACTGTCAAACTGCAAGATCATTCTTTTGTCCTGGATCTCATAATATCAAATATTAACAAGTTGTATGAAAAGATAACATTTCTTGATTTTGGAGCTGACATCCAGTGGAAGATTTGAAAGGTGATAGGTTTAAGTCAGATATCAACGACTCAGTCAGATACTCAGAACTGATTAAATTTGATAAGGCAAAATGCAAAATATTTATACTTAGAATTAATTGCTTGAAGAAATAGAAGAGGCAGCATTAGTGGGTAAGTAGTAGAGCTGAGCAAGAGAATTGTGAGTTACAATGAGTAGCAAGTTGAAAGTTCTCCATACTGTTGTGAAAAAGGAAAATATAGTGGCATGTACAATAGACGTATTGTCTAAAACAATATTAAATGATTTTTCCATCCTACGTGGTGGCAAGTGGTATGTCATCAGCTTCTGTCATGTATTTAATTTTGGGACACATACAATTCAAGAACCATATAGGCCAACTGGAAAGATACCAGGGAGAAAAAGAAAATAGTCAGATATCTAGAAAATATGAGGTACAGAATAGATTAAGGGACTGGGGATATTTAGTTTAGAGAACTGGAAAACTGTAATGTGAAGGCCTGATGCACAGAAGAAGAGAATAATCTGTTCTATAAACCTATAGTAGGCACCACAAAGAATAACACATAAATAATTGTGAATGAGGGAGAGAGATGATGCGTTTTCCTGCAGGAAATATAAGGAAGCATTGGGTTAGATTATGTGGGGTAACTGTCAAACTTCTATCACAAGAAGTTTTAGAAAAAGTCTAAACAAACACATGTACTGAATTCGGTGTATGTGATTTTTTGCCTCCAGGCAGGAGAATGGGGTAAATGAATTACTGAGGTCCTTTTCAGGTTTTTTTAATTATCTTTTGTGGTGTTGTTAAGACTACTACTCTTGCCAAATATGAGAATAGTTAAAAATGTCTGTATAAAATGTTGGGTTTTTTGTTTGTTTTTCTGTTATCATAAAACTGTCAAATCATAAAAATTCTCATCAAACTTTTGGTGTACTTGGAAGTACTAATTTTAGTGAAATAAACACAGCCTGTGCTCATTTTTACACTCTTCAAATACTATTTCCCCTCTAGTGTATACTTGAATTCATTGCCAAAGTTTTCTTAATATCAGGGGAACTAGGTAAGTACTAACAATCTTTGACATCAGCAAAAGCTGGATGTTTTCCAGTACTTCACCTCTGTTGAAAGTGATATGGAAACCTTTTATGTCTTTTCTTTTTTTTTTTTTTTTCGATTTATCTTTCTGCTTGACAGAACAGAGGTAGGTTTTTGTAGCCAGCTACGAGTCCAGAACAGTAGGATGACATTTCTTTGGAAAATCATGTCTTGTGTCATCCTCAGAGCATGGCAATAAGGGTATAATTACTTATGAATGGCCTAAAAGAGACTTTTTTGAAATGAATAATAATGTTCCTTACGCAGGAAAAATGTATGATTTAAAAATATAAATGGAATCCTAGAGAGACTTGGAAACAAATATTGATTTAACTTTATGGTGGAAATACGCTGGTGCTAGGAAAATGCTGCATTTATTCTGTGGCCTAATAAAGATGGAATCAGTATGTCTACACCATCTGTGCCAGCAGCAACACAGAGAAATAAGATTTTGGTTTGGTATAATTTTTATATTAAAAGTTCATCCTGAATTCTCCTGTCAATAAGAACATCTGAAAGTAAAAGTTTTCTGTGTGAGATTTAAACGTACCAAAATCGGCAACCTACAACTTCTGTTTTCATTATGGGACATTTTCCTACAATTTTTAAAGGGGAAAAAATCACAATAGAAGCAATATGTCATTTTTTTAAACAATCACTATAAGTAAGAATATTTAAGAAATAATATTTATATGAAATGAGCACTGCACTTCTAGAAAAATCCCTAAGGAATAAATATATTCTACTTAGAAAAATCATGTTGTTTGTTGGGTTTTCTCCCAAGAATAGGTTAGGCAATGTTATGGGAGCACAAGAAATTTAATAGTCAAGTAGTACATAAATCAAGAAGAGATTATATCTCATTTATTTGAAAAAAAAAAAACAAAAACCAAAAATAAAACCCATACACTATCGGGCATTCTGAAAAGATGAAATAAATGCACATAGATGCTTATGTACATTTTTGAAAATTTTAATATCATGGCATCTAACTACAAACAAGAATAAAAACCCCACAGTGCTATAAAGAAAACACTGGACATAATTTTATGCTTCTGTTTTTGTACAGGTTTGAACAAGATTATTATCTTTTCTGCCTGTAAGATTTTTTTTAAGCTTTGCTTCATGAAGAGTACCTGCTGAAAGCACAGGTCTACCACCCATTTGTGAACACACCTTTTTGGAAAGGAGTTAAAGGCAAACTGAAAAAACTACCCCAAGTCTTTCTTGAAGTAAAATAGGAAAGAAATTAATTTTCAGAAGTTTTTAGAACTCTTCTTTGGTATTCCTGGAGGATTTTATCATTAATATATGAAAATGCTTTTTAATTTTAAAAAGTCAACCTGTTGGATGAAACATGCAAAGACTTTTTTATGTATTTTCAAGAAAATATTAGAAGTAAGGCAAAGAAATGTGATGTGGTCTTGAAAAGTTTAGCACATGCAGTAATAAAATATTTGTGGGACCAATATCTTTTTCTTTTTTTTTTTTTTTTTTAGTTATGCAAGCAATCAGAAAGGGAGAAAGGGAAGGGAACTAGGAAATTCAGAATTATCTGTTCTAAATTACCTGTTCAGCTGCTAATTTACTTTCTGTCAGTAACTGCTTTTTGCATCTTTCAAGAATTCATAGAATCATAGAATGGTTTGAGCTGGAAAAGACCTTAAGATCATCCAGTTCCAACCACCCTGCTATGGGCAGGGATAGCTACTCACTAGACCAGAGTGCTCAAGGCCCTGTACAACCTGACCTTGAACACAGTCAAGGATGGGGCATCTACCACTTCTTTGGGCAACTTGTTGCACTGCCTCACTTCCCTAGTGTGTAATGTTCCTTTTGAAGTTTGTTACATTATTTAAATTAAATAAGTCTCTAATGTTTCCGGGGGTTGCCTGACAAAATTTTAAATTATATTTTCTTGCTTATGTGCTTTTGTTTTTCACCATCAATTTCTTGGTCATTGATATTCTGTTTTTTTTATTTGACTAATCATGCCAACCTATCACAAAATATGAAAACTGAAAATGTTAATTTGGAACCCATCAAATAGTATACTGAAATAGTATGTGATTTATTTGCTTAATATAATTTGCAATTTAATTTAATTTATTTTGTGGTTTAACAGAGTTCTTGTGAAATAAATGAATTACGGTTCTTCACCTGAACATTGAATTTCTAACAGTTCAAAACTTAAAAAAAAAAAAAACAAAAACCAAAAGAGAAGACAAGCAATTTGCAATAGGACTGAAGTAATGCAGCAATTTTGAAAAGGTCAGGAATGAAATGACTGATGAAAAAACAGTGTTTCATTGGCAGAATGGAATGCTGTGGAAATACACGGTAATGTATTGCATTGGCAGAATGGAATGCCGTGGAACAAACACGGTAAAAAGCACCATTATGAGGAACACATTAGAGAATTTAAAGTTTTTTCAAAGAAGTAAACCACAACATAGATATTGGAATAACATTGTGTGAGGGGTAAGAAAACAGGAGTACAAAAAGCAAGCACAGGTTTTGACACAAAGCATGCTAAAGAAATCAGAAATGGTCTGTTACTTTTGCTGACTGAGTCTGGGACCTTGGAGGAAAAGATTTAAGTGATTGCAAGTGGGAAAAATATTGCAGAAACAGCCAGTAGCTAGAATTTGGTCTACAGAACCATTGCTATTGTCAGTAATCCTGATTGTCCAACTTGATTCTTGAAACCAATTTAACAAATTCATTTTAGTAATAGTATGAAGTTAACAAATTAAATAGGAAGTGTCCTGTAACATGAACATTCCCAACCACTAAATGGTAAGCCCTTTTTTCTATGGAAGCTCACATAAAGTTAATGTCACAGGATTGTTAGGATTTGTTTTGGGGTTTTTTTTGTTTTCTGTTTTGCTTTTTTTTTCTTCCCTAGTAACAGAATTACAGGTTTATTTTTATGTATTTTTATATATATGAATATATATACAATAAATACACAAAATAAGGAGAAATGCCAAGTTAGGCAAAAATAAGTTGAAATGGATATGCAGGATCCATTCACTGTATGTAATTTGTAGGATTTGCCACATTAGGTCAAAGTGTGCTAAAAGCAATGAAAAGGACTAACTCCTTCAGTCTTTCATTATAGGGCAGGTTCCTGCACTTTGATCATCTTCAACACAGTGTTCAACACTGTCCCACACAACATCCTTGTCTAAATTGGAGAGACATCAATTTGATAGGTGGATCACTCAGTGGATAAAGAACTGGCTGGATGCCAGCGCACAAAGAGTTGTGGTCAATGGCTCAATGTCCAGCTGGAGATCAGTAACTAGTGGTGTCCCTTAGGGACTGGAGTTGGGGCCGCTCTTGTTCAACATCTTTGTTGGTGACATGGACAGTGGGATTGAGTGTGCCCTCAGCAAGTTTGCCAATGACACCAAGCTGTGTGGTACAGTTGATATGCTGGAGGGAAGGAATGCCATCCAGAGGGACCTTGACATGCTTGTGATGTGGGCTGATGCCAATCTCATGAAGTTTAACCATGCCAAGTGCAAGGTCCTACACCTGGGTTGAAGCAATCCCAGGCACAGCTACAGGCTGGGCAGAGAAGAGACTGAGAGCAGCCCTGCGGAGAAGGACTTGGGGGTGTTGGTCAATGAGAAACTGAACATGAGCCAGCTTCAGTGTGCTTGCAACCCAGAAAGCCAATATCCTGTATCCTGGGCTGCATTAAAAGAAGTGTGACCAGCAGGTTGAAGGAGGTGATCCTGCCCCTCTACTCTGCTCTCCTGAGACCTCACTTGGAGTACTGTGTGCAGTTTTGGTGTTCTCAACATAAAAAGGTTGTGGAACTGTTGAAACAAGTCCAGAGGAGGCCATGAGGCTGATCAGGGGACTGGAGCACCTCCTGTATGAAGATAGGCTGAGAAAGTTGGGGCTGTTCAGCTTGGAGAAGAGAAGGTTGTGTGGTGACCTCATAGTAGCCTTCACTATCTGAAGGGGACCTGTGAGAACGCTGGGGAGGGACTGTAATGACAGGACAAGGGGTAATGGGCTAAAACTTAAACAGAGGAAGTTTTGATTGAATATAAAGAGGAAGTTCTTTACTGTGGGGGTGGTGAGGCACTGGAATGGGTTGCCCAGGGAAGTTTTGAATGCTGCATCCCTGGCAGTGTTTAAGGCCAGATTGGACAGATCCTTGGGTGACATGGTTTAGTGTGAGGTGTCCCTGCCCATGGCAGGATGGTTAGAACTAGATGATCTTAAGGTCCTTTCCAGCCCTAACTAATCTTTGATTCTATGATTCTATGATCTTCATGGCCCTCCTTTGCACTTTCTTTGCTTTGTCCACGTCTTTTTTGAATTTTGGGGACCAGAACTGGACACAGTACTGCAGGTGTGCTGCTTAGAGCAGGATGATGTCTCTATCTTTGCTCACAATGACCCTGTGGATGCAGCCCAGGATCCTATTTGCCTTCACTGGTACAGCTGCACACTGCTGATTCTTGTCCTCCTTGTTGTCCACCAAGATTCCCATAAAATGAAATATCATATTAACATATATTTATGGCTTACAGCTTCAGCTTCATGACCCTGCAACACATTTCCTGACGCCTGCACTCTAAAATTTGTTAAAGGTGGAAACCTGTTATGTCTCTTTGAGCATCCATTGTAGGTGTATTCATACATTTCAAAATGCACTTCAAGAATATGTGGCATTTTAGAACTTTTGGAAGCTATTTTTACCTGAAGATGTTATAAAATTATCAAAATTACCTAAATATTGTGATATCCTTTGCCTTCCTTCAGGGCTTCCCAACTGCTGTATTACTTTGAAAATGTTACCTCTTGCACATTCCTTTTCTGTTGAAAACAGGAACATAAATGAATCATGTGAGCAAAGCAGGTTGCTGTGATTAGATTTTATTTGCGCAGAGAAGGAGACTATTTATATTTGATGAAAGTACTGTCAGGGTTGAAGTCACACTGTAATTTCTATGACTAGCATCATGCAGTGTTTTCTACACTAGGATTTATACACCAAACCATGTGTCTCTCCTGGTTGTGCCTGGCTGGATTAGAGATGTTAAAATACTTATCTAGGAATACTAGAAATAGAAGGACAGAATATTGAAAAGTAAAACCTGCAAACACAATTACTTAACTAGCATGAAATGCTTTAACAGGCTAAACCATCACAGAATGCAAAATTTTGGTTGGTCCAAGTATATAAGAAATGCCTTTGTCAGAAAAAAGATTCATTTAGTCCAGTACCCAAACAGTGATAACATTTCCTGTTTGGAGAGTGTATGCAAGGCTGGCTGTGTTGTATAGCTCATTCCCTCCATTCACCATGGGTAGCAATGGCCAGCCTTGGTCCACTGCCTGAGGCTAGCCATACTCTGCATAGCAGTGGGAGGTGCATTTACACCACCACAAAAACACCCCATCCCATAAAATCACAAAGCCTCCAGCTTGGCCTCTGGAAAGAAACATGAGTGTCATCCCTCTACTAGTTTACCACAGAGATAAGTAAGTTAAGACTCATAAGCTTTTAGCTCTCAGGATCTCTTATAAAGCGGGTTCTATAAGAGTGAAACAATTATCTGCCTACTCTGAGATTTTAATGAACTTTTAGTCTTTATCTGTACTCTTAAGATTCCTGGTATGGGCAGCTATCTAAATCTGATGGGTTTGCTAAACAAACCATTAAAAAAATGTTGATATCATTATAAATTCACACAAACACAATATTCTGACAACCAAACTATTGGTATTTAGAAAAACTTTCATTTGGTTTGATGTGAGACTTGGAAAAACATTATTTTTAAAGTTCAGAAAAATATTTATCATGTTTGTATTAATAAATAATGGACCTATTTTAAAAACGTGTTTCTAATGTACCCAGTGCTGATATGACACTGGTTAGTATGGTAGTATAACAGCCTTGTGTCATAACACCAGGATACAATGTTAATCAATTAACTAAAATGTAAGTATGAAATTTTACAAAACTTCCTTATATAGTAAACAATAACTATGTAAAGTAAACAAGTTCAGAAGGTAATTAACAGTTTGCTTTTAGGCCTGGTCTTAACTCCTAAAAAAGTAAGCTTGGGTTTTGCAGCTGTAATTCCCACTGGATAATTTTTCCTACCGAATACATATGGTACCATTTGTGTATGTATTGTATAACATATTTGTGACCATGGGTTGCAGTTGTGGGTTCCAGAGAGTTATAAATGCACTATATTTATGCCACAATATTTGGAAATGTCCAGAAATTCTGCCAACTTTTCTGCAATAAATTCATTTTAAAATTTGGCAACTATTAATGTGATCAGTGTTAATGAGATTGTGAAGATTCAAAGCCAAACATTCTATGCTGCTTCTTAAAGCAGGAAATGATGGTGTGGTGTTTAAATGCCAAAGTAATCTCTATCTGAGTACTTCATCTCCCAGTTCGTTTCCAATCCAACTGGGAACAGGTTATCTTTTACTATAGACAGTGACAATTTCCCTGTCCCTAAGGCCGTTTCTCTGTTGGATGCGTACTGAGTATTTGTCTCTCAGATTTCATTTTTCTTATTCTACTGCTGTCACAAATGTCCATGTTAGAGTTTTCCTCCCCATGATTTACTAATACGTTTTCCAAGACTTCAGCACAGCCTTTCATATTGGAGATCCAGCCTTTCACCACTCTTATCCTCTACTTTCCTGTAAGCTCATTCTAACTATTATAAGTACCAACTTCTCTTACTGTCCTTGCATCCATCACATTATACATAAACTTTTGGCTGCTTAATTGCCAGAATTTATTCAGGGCAAACAGACATCCGAAGAATTTTCCTGAAATAGTGATGAGACATGTGGCTACAAAATGACAAATCTCTAAAATCCCTGGCTTGAGATTTATCAGGAAGCAGGCAATTTTTGTTATATTAGCTTTTTTACTTATTTGACTAAATCCTACTGTCCTTCAACTTCTCAGCTTCCTCTTTTTTTTTTTTTTTTTTTTTTTTTCTGAATTTTTAAGCTATACATGCCCTGAAACAGCACTTCAGCCTAGGTATTCATTAGATCTAGCTTTCAAGAACAGATTTTTTTTTTTGGCGTCCTTGCCTCTCACACATGAATTGTGTTTTGCTATAGGAAGCTATGCCATATTTGTTATAATTTTTCTAGAACAGCCACTGCAACAACAGAACCTGTATACTGATAGAATGGATCCACACTCCTCAACTCAGTTTCCTCAGAACTCTTTTTCTTACCATAACTTCTATTACTTCTCACTAATAGAGGCACAGCCTACTCTTCTGCTGCTGCAGGTAATATTTCCGTTTGAAGTTTGTTGTTCAGAACTCAGGAAAAGGAAAACTGTAAGTACTCTATCAAGTCAGTGTCAATATTCCTAGCAATACAGTCGAGTTCTTATACAGATCAATGCCTCAATATTGTGCAATAATACAAAGAACATAACTTCTACTGCATAATGTAACACATTTTCCTGGACAGCAATTTCTCTCACTGTATCATGAAGTAACCCACAAAACTACCCACGTTTTGTTGCACACATTTAAATAGTTGGTGGACAATATCCTTTAGGGAAAGAAATGCACAACTTGAATAGAAATTCTTGTGGTCACATTCATCTCACACAATGTAGAAGATTAAAAAAAAAGAAAACCTGGAGGAAGAAGTTCACGCAGCACTATAACACTTACTGGTGTCTGTAAATAAGATACTAAAAATGGCAATAAAAATGTGGTGAGTGATAATGTGCTGTACCTTTTGAAGGCAACAACAATGTCAGATGGTGTTACACACACACACAAAAAAGTAACAGTAAAATAAGAATAGAACGGTGTCCAATGGTCTCCTAACATTGACATCTGTTCTTCCACCATGACAGAACATCAAGACATTCTAGAACAGTAGAAGTGTCTCAGTCTTGGAAATCTCATGTCCTTTATGTGAGAAAGCAGATGGAGTACATGGAGATCTGCTGGGTTTTGGAAGAGTTTATTGGTTAGGATTAATGAGAGAATGGCTAACGGTGATGTCATAGTGGGTGTCTGCTATGGGTCACCTGACCAGGAAGAAAAAGTGGATGAGGCCATCTATAGACAGGAACAGCCTCACATTCAGAGGTTCTGGTCCTCAAGACAGACTTCAGCCACCCAGATATCTTCTGGAGGGACAACACAGCAGGGCACAAGCAATCCAGGAGGTTTCTGGAGTGCACCGGTAGTAACTTCTTCCTACAAATGTTAGAGGAGTCAAGGAAAAGAGGTGTTCTGCTGGACCTCGTAGTTACCAATGAGTAGGGGTTTCTTGGGACAGTGAAGGTCACAGGTTGTCTTGGCTGCAGTGTCTCTTCAAAGATCTGCTTAGAAATTCTTGGCTGTCACCAAACACCTTGTTGTTTTTCATGTGCCTTAGCATGCCTTCCAGGAGAATCTGCTCCAAGATTTTGCCAGGCACAGAGGTGAGACTGACTGCTCTGTAATTCCCGGGTTATCCATTTTCCCCGTCTTGAAAATGGGGGTTGTGTTTCCCATTTTCCAGTCATCGGGAACTTCAGCTGACTGCCATGATTTTTCAAATATAATGGACAGTGGCTTAGCAACTTCATTTGCCAGCTCCATCAGGACCCGTGGATGAATTTCATCATGTCCCATGCACTTGTGCATGTTCAAGTTCTTAAGATGGTCTCGAAACTGATCCTCTCCTATAGTGGGCCTAAGGTCTTCATTCTCACAGCCCCTGCGTCTGCCTTCCAAGACTTGGGTGGTGTGATCAGAGCATTTGCCAGTGAAGACTGAGGCAAAGAAGTCTTTGAGAACTCCAGCCTTCTCCAAATCCAGGGTAGCCAGTTCTCCTGATAGCTTCCGGAGAGGGCCCATGTTGTCACTAGTCTGTCTTTTATTTGCAATGTACCTACAGAATCCCTTCCTGTTATCCTTCACATCCAAGTGAAGGCCAAGTTTAATTCTAAGTGGGCCTTAGCTTTCCTAACCTGATCCCTAGTTTCCTGGACAACATCCCTGTATTCTTCCCAGGCCGCCTGTCCTTGCTTCCACTTTTTGTATGCCTCTTTTTTCCTTCCAAGTTTCCTCAGCAGCTCCTTATCCATCCAAGGAGGTCTCCTGGCCCTCCTGCTGCACTTCCTTCTAGTTAGGACGCAACACTGCTGAGCTTGTAGCAGGTGATCCTTGAATATCAGCCAGCAGGCTTGGGCCCCCCTGCCCTCTAGGGCTATATTCTATGGAACTTTACTAAACAGGTTCCTGAAGAGGCCAAAGTCTGCTCTTTTGAAGTCCAGGGCAGTGAGCTTGCTGCACACTCTTCTCACTGTCCTGAGCATCTTGAACTCAACCATCTCATGATTGCTGCAACCAAGGCTGCCCTGGAGCATCACATTTCCAATCAGTCCTTCCCTGTTGGTGAGCACGAAGTCAAGCATGGCACCTCTGCTTGTCGCCTCCTCTATGACTTGCAGAAGGAAGTTGTCTTCCAAACAATTGAGGAACGCCTTGGATTGTTTGTGCCAGGCCGTACCATCCCTCCAACAGATATCAGGGTGGTTGAAGTCCCCCATGAGAACAAGGGCCTGCGAGCGTGAGGCTGTTCCTATCTGTCTATAGAGTGCTTCATCCACACAGTCCTCTTGTTCAGGCTGTCTGTATTAGATCCCCACAGTAATGTCTCCCATCACTGTTGTCCCTTTAATCCTGACCCACAAACTCTCTGTTGACTGCTCACCTGTCCCCAGACAGTGTTCCATACTCTCCAGCCTACCCCTAACATAAATAGCAACTCCCCCTCCTCGCCTGCTGGGCCTGTCTTTTATAAAGAACTTGTAACCTTCCATTGCAACACTCCAGTCATAGAAGCCATCTCACCATGTTTCTGTGATGCCTATTATGTCATTCCCCTGTAGACGTGCACACATCTCTAATTCTTCTTGCTTGCTGCCCATGCTACTGGTGTTTGTATAGAGGCATCTGAGCTGAGCTCCAAATGAAGCCGTCTCATTGGCTGGAGCCACTGGAATATTTCTACATTGCTCCGAGCATTTATTATAGGTGCTGGCAACTGACTGGGTGTGTTGGGACAGAATGATGCCCCCTCCCCCAACACATCTAGTTTAAAGCATCCTTGATCAGTCTGGCAAGCCTCCTACCAAAACCACTCTTCCCCTTCTTTGTTAGACTAGCTCCGCCAGCCCCTAGTAGACCTGGCCTACTAAATTTAATCCCATGTTCTAAATACCCAAACCCCTGACTATGGCGCCATTGTTCTAACCATTTATTAATCTGCCAAATCCACATAGCCTTTTTAAGGTCCTCCTGTTTATCCTGGAGAGCTGATGAAAAGATAATCTGAGCTCCAGAGCCCCTAACCACCTCTTCCAGGGCTCTGTAGTCCTTCCTTATGTTCTCTGGGCTACTGCTACCTATGTCACTAGCACCCACATGGATCAGTAGAAGTGGGTAATAGTCAGTGGGACTTACTAGACCAGGCAACCTCTCTGCAACATCTCTGATCCGTGCCCCTGGTAGGCAACACACCTCCCTTGAGACTGGGTCAGGAAAACAAATGGGTGCCTCTATTCCTCTCAGAGTCCCCTACTACTATGACTCACTGCTTTTTCCTGGCAGCACCAGTAGAGGTCTTCTTAGCAGTGCATCAGCTGGTTGTTTCTGGTGTGACTGTGTTTCCTCATTAGCCCCCTGCAGGATGGCAAAGTGGTTCTGGGTGGGGACAACAGATTTAGGAGGAAGCCCCTTGGTTTTAATTGTCCTCTTCTTCCTTTTTTTGTTGGTTTGTTTTGTTACTATTTCCCAGCTTCCTTGGTTAGCAGCCTCCTTCTTCCCTCCATGAGCTACAGTGGGCGATTGAGGCCCCTTCACAGTTTGGGACTGGAGCGAGCAGTCCTTCTTCCTCTCAGCTTCCCTGAGATCTTTAATCAATCTTTAATCTTGAATCTTTAATCAACCATGGACTGGGAGAACTGCTTAAAGACTGAATGAAAGCAAATGTCACTCCTAACTTCAAGAAGGACAAGAAGGTTGACACAAGGTCTCACAGTCACTGGGAAGCTGATGGAGCAGCTGATCCCAGAAACCATTCTAAAGCACATGATAAACAAGATTATCATCTGGTGTAGTCCATATGGTTCACCAACTTGATAAAACTTCTATGTAGAAGTGGCCAAAAAGATGATTAAGGGACTCATTTAGGGACTCTTATGAGAAAAGGCTAAGGCAAATGGGCTTTTTAGCTTAGAGAAGGCTCCATCCTATAATGTATACGGGACAAAGCCAGGCTTTTTAGTTTTTTTAGCTCTGCTCAGTGGCGGGACCAGAGGCAATAGGCACAAATTGAAATACAGGGAGTTCCCTCTGAACATAAGGAAACACTTGGTTTACTGTGAAGGTGACCAAGCAAGCAATAGCATAGTTTGCCCAGAGAGACTGTGGATTCTCCCTCTGTAGAGATATTCGAAAGCTGTCTGGACACAGTCCTGAGCAATTGGCTTTAGCTTACCCTGCTTGAGTGGGTTGTCTGGTGCAGATGACCTCCAGAGGTCCCTTCTAATCTCTGTAATTTAGTTTGATTCTGTGTATTCAGTATAAGGCACCTCTTCTGTTGAAGCAACAGTGCTACATGAAAAAGCCTTCTGCCTTACCTTCCACTCTCAAAAACATCTCCTTTCTTGGACAACATGCTACTGAAGTGTTCAATTTCCGGAAAAATCACAGAACTTAACAATAAACCCATGGTCCTCCTTTCCCACTTCAGAAAACAGAGAAAAAGATGAGATAGGTGAGAACAGGCAAAAAATGAAAAAGTTTGACTATTTTATTGCTTAGGACTTTCAAGCATGCAACATTTTAAAAGCCTGAATTTCAAAATTACTGTATTTCCTTTATGTACATTTCAAATGTCATTAAAAAGTAATTTTGATTCACACGAGATTGCTCGTTTCACCTATAAACACATTGTAGAGCACAACAAAAATGAAATCCACATTATTATTTTTATTTTAAAAGAGTGAAAATAAACTTAAGCTCATTTTGGATTTTTTTAATCTGTTCAAAGACATGTTAGATTTGGCTCTGGCCAGAATATAAAGCATGATAAAAAGCATAAAAACAGTTGTAGCAGTTCAAAGTGTCATATGGATGAATAGTGCTTATAATGGCAAAATCAAGAATAATCACTAATGATATATTCTCATATATGACTGCTACATGCTTTTTTTACTTATGAATATCATTATTTCTCTTGGCCTCTGTGCCAATGCTGCGTATTATGTCTAATTGCCTTAGACTGTCTTATGAGTGTTACAAGGATGTACAGAAAACATATTAGCAAACATTATCAAGACTATCATTATATACTCACATTTTTAGCAAGTTTTCTTCAATAACCAAAAATGCATTCAGATGAAGAAAGAAAGAAAAAAAAGTTTATACAAAACTGTCTGAAACTGTGAAAAACATTCTTTCACATCTGTGTACACTAAACAAAACTCTGAAAGCTGTGAATGCAAATATATGTACAATGCTTTGTATAAACAAGCAAACATTAGACTGGCTGCTCGCTTTAAATGGATTGTCTGAGCTTCACTTTCACCTCCTGTTCACTAGAACTTTTATTCGCCCATTTCTTTGAGCTGTTTTCACTTCCTTCCCTGCTGCTACATTTTGATCTTTGCCGAATGTCTTTCTCCCCTGCTGTTCTTTTCAACAGTGTTCTGCTTTTTGCTTGATGAGCAGTGAAAATTGCAAGATTCCTGACCTCTAAAGAGCAGACAGAACTTCAGAAACCAGGAATACTAATAATTGTAGTTGGCTGCTGGTACATGGATTAGTATTAAACATCAAGGATGACTAATCTTAAAAAAAGAAGAGGTGCATATAAAAGGTTTTGCACTGCTTTATAGTGCATGGAATAGCTTCATACTCTGGTATTCATTAGTACATGCATTCCTGGCACAGCTTTTTTGGTTTTAATTTTGCAGAACAAAAGCAATTTCATGTTAAAGGCTGAAGTAATTTTTTCCCTTAGTTACAAAACTTGTGGAAGTAAGGATTTACCATTTACGGTATCCGAATTATCTTTACTTTCCTCTTTGCTTTCCCCATTTGGACAATAAAAGTGGAACATTATGTACAACAGATGGTGGTGGTTTCATGATTAACTTGCATAATTTCTGTGCCTTGAGTAACATAAAGATTCAGTTTTTCTAAAAGCCTGTCAAGCATGTCAGAACATACAATATCTAGTGTTTGGTATATGGGAATTCTGGTAAATTTGGTATTCTATGGTATGCAGTACTCAGACAGACATATTAATTAATTTAGCATGTGTGTGTGAAAAAAATAATTTGTGGAAGGGTAGCATACACATATGAACAGAAAACAACTAAGTTCTTTGAGATCATATTTTCCTAATGCATGAGCCACCTAGTCCTCTTTGTTCTTGAGATGCCAGTGAAAACTAAGCAAAATTTGTATTGGTAAATATGAAGCTAAAAGCTTTCATGTCGACAGTTTACTTATTTTTAGGTACAGGGACATTATTAATAAGCTCAGAAATTGAGTCCCTGGTGGCAGTTCAAGCCTCCAACATTCTTTAAAATTCTTTATTGTCATGCAGAAGTGAATCAGCAGCAAGTTGGATGAGTACAGCTTTCACTGCTAGAAATACTTTGAATTTTCTATTTTTAATAGTATGCTTCTTAGGACTTTGAGTGTACTAAGACGCCTTAGTGGCCTCAACTAGCCTTGCTACTTGCCTCACTAACAGCCTCAGCACTCCATTTAAACTCAGGTCAGGTCACCTAGACCTTTCCTGAGCCATGCTGTGGATATTTCTATACCTAGCTGTCCTGTTTTTTTCTAATTAGAAATTTAAATTAGGATGTTTATGGGTTTCAAACTGCTCGATAGGGAAATAAAAAAGAAGTACAGTTCAATGTTTAGCATACAATTCTAGAACAATTCAGGTAGAACTTCAAAAGGGACATACGAAAGTGTCTAGAAATGGAAGACTGAGGCCACCTAAGCCACCCAAAGGCTAGAATATATAAGAAACCTGAGCAACTGACAAGTCTTCCTCATCAGTCCTAAAGTTGTAGTAATCTATTCCCATATATTAAGAATTCTTCATTTATCAGGAAGAGTCTTTCAAGGACATCCTACGTATAGGTACCGCTCTACAGCAGAGAGTAACCAGACCAAACACTTAGCAAATATGATCTCTCCCATTTCTCTTTTTTAAAACCACAACAAATCCTTCCATCCAGACCCTTAGTTAAGTAGGGATAGTTTGTGATACTGATGAAAGGAAGACTGATGTAGGTAATGGGTTTTGAAAAAGGAGTTTTCTGCAGACATCCTTGACTTAGAAAGAGGTGTAGAGTTACTGTAAGGTGTTAAACTGTGCATGCTGAAAATGAAAAGGAGAAAAGGAGTAAATAAGGAAAGAAATATATTTTTTCTGTTGGACAAGGGAAATTGGCTAAAGAAAGGTGTTTCTTTACCTTTCCCTTAGGAAAGAAGTTACTGATTCAACTAATTTTGTCGTATCTTGGAGTAACCCTCCAAGTCAAGCAACAAGAAATATTTAATGATTTAAAAACTTATGAAATCATAGTATCACAGATTCATAGAACAGTTTGGGTTGGAACGGACATTTAAAGGTCACCTAATCCAATACTTCTGCAATAAGCAGGGACATCTTCAGCTAGACCAGGTTGCTCAGAGCTCCATCCAACCTGTTCTTGAAAGTTTCCGGGGATGAGGCAACCACCAAATCTCTGGGCAACCCGCTTCAGTGTTTCACTGCACTCATCATAAGAATTTGTTCTCTGTATCTAGTGTGAATCTATCCTCTTTAGTTTAAAACCATTGACCCCTGTCCTGTCACTACAGGCCCTTCTAAAAAGTTTGTCCCCATCTTTCTTATAAGACCCTTTTAACTACTGAAAGACCCCAATACTGCCTCTCTGGAGCCTTCTCTTCTCCAGGCTGAATAATAACTGCGTCAGCTCTTCTTCACAGAAGAGGTGTTCCAGCTCTCAGATAATTTTTGTGGCCCTCCTCCAGACCTGCTTCAACAGGTCCATGTCTTTCCATTATCAAGGACTCCAAAGTTGGACACAATACTTCAGATGGGATCTCACAAGAGCCAAGTAGATGGGCAGAATCACCTTTCTTCCTCTGCTGGCCCCACTCCTTTTGATGTAGCTCAGGATACATTTGGTTTTCTGGGCTGTGAGCGCAAATTGCTGGCTCATGTCCAGCTTTTCAGCCACCTTGAAGTACCTACAAGTTCTTCTCTCTAGGGCTGCTCTCAATCATTTCATTCACCAGCCTGTATTGGCATCTAGGATTGCCCTGACCCAGGTACAGGACCTTGCACTTGGTCTTGGTGAACATCCGGAAGTTCACACAGGCCCACTACTCACAGGTGTTGCTCTATGCATACTGTGTTACATCCTCTCAGAATCTGTGATTCCTTGCTGCACATTGTTAAATGTTTGATCCAACTTTTAACTATCAATAGCAAAACTGTCATTCTGAGTAAGGGATGCAAGTCGAATAATATTCCTTATGTGTTTACTTTAGTTACAGTTTTGAAATTGACAGGGACACAATGGTTTGATATTTATAAATTTTCAGATTTCGGAGAAAGTTCTGTCTAACTCAGTAAGGAGTGTAATGGATTCACCTAATAAAAGCAAGAACAGAAGGTAAGGGAAAAAGCGAGCTCTAAGTACAATAAATATGCATCTAGTGAATTATATTCTTTGCAAAGCACCTACCTGCAGCTGTGTGTAGTTTACATAATGGTGACTATAGATTCAGAAGTGTAAAGAACAATGTGGGTATTGGGAAAAAAAAATGTTATTCATAAATTGCATAGCACATCTCATTAAATATGTATTTGGTTGGATGTTGAATTTGGCTTGCTAATGATTTTAATTTCTTGCTCTTGTTTAATTTTCACACAGAAAAAAATTTGTACATAGACTTTTTGAGATTCTTACATGAAAAATTTATTTACATATTAATCTTAATTGCAGATGGTATGGTGTGATGACTATTGCAATTCCCTTTCTGAAGTTGCAGCAAAGAGCTGATCTGAATCCCTAATCACAGCCCCTGTGAAGGATGGGAAAAGTCTACATTTTCAGGTCACCCAACAAGCTAGTGCATAAACAATCTATCTCTCTGATACAGTGACTTGTGATTTATATGTATTCATCATCTTAGCTGTAAACTCTTTTTCTCTGTTCCTTGTGTAGGTCTATGTTTTAATATGAAGAGTTTTGTGCAACAGAAAATTAATATTTTCTTTAAACCCTTCTTACTGACATCTAAAACACCTGGTTTGATGCATTCACTTTCTGTAGGTGCAAAGGAGTAAAATGGATTCTAGGGAATAAACTTCATGAGATCATGGTTAAGGAAGGAGGTGTAATAATCCAGGAGCAGAACACTCAGCAGAAATCAAGCAAAATGTAGTAAACTGGAAGATGAGCAGAAACCACGTTCCGTCTAAAGCTAAAGTGGTACACAAGGAAGAAAATACTGGCTAATTTTGTAAGCAGTGGGGGGCGGGGAGGGGAATGTATAGAAGTGCGTGAAAGCTTGGAAGAGGGCGCTCTGGAGGACTGGTAACAACAAATAGGAGCTTCCAAGGAGGCATCACATTCAACACAACATCCACATAATTTACCTGCCTTTCTGAATATCAACTATTGAAGAAAACAGTCACATCTGTTATAAATTATGACGTGATTTTTATAATCACACGAATTCTAGATCTGAATCTGGCACTTTTTTATTGCAATCACTTTGAGAAACTATAAAGCTTCTGTCATTCGTACCTAGTATTTTAATAAAAACAAAGAAATGATGTTTCTTCCTATTCTTGAAGGACAGTTGAGAACTTAATAATAAACACAGTTTTGCAATCACAATAGCAGAAGCAGAATCATGAAGAAGATATTCCTTGGATTTGGGTGCAGTCAGGTATTTGCTTTTAGGGGCAGTTTTATGTATATATTACCTCTCATTACTTCCCTAAGTATTTTGAAGAAATCTATATAATGTAAAAAAAACCCAAGGTAAACTACATTGTAACTTAAAGGGAAATAAACCATGTGAAAGAAATCTTTCCATTGTATCTGGCTCTTCTTCTTTGAGCCAAGCTCTTTGTTGCAATACTGGGATTTTGCTTGCATACTTACATCCCATTTAAATGGCATTCATTCTTATGGTTAGTAGCAGAACAGATGTCTCTTAATCATCACTGTTTAGAGAGACACCTATTTCAGTTTTTCTTTCTAGTACTCAGAATATGGATTTGGATTAAAAAGAAGTTTAACACTTTTTATGGTGTATTAGCTAATGTCACTGGAATTTACTTTGTGTCAAGTCACCTTGGGAATATTAAAGTGTAAGCCTGTGAAGAATAGATGACGCTTTATCTAAAACTGATATTTGAAAAAAAAAAAAGAAAGCAAGCAAGCACAGCGCCTAAACTGCAGTGGCTGGTTGTAGGACTTCAAAGCAAATTCAACATATCCACAGACCAAACATTTCAATATTTGCTTCTGACTACAGGTAGTCAGAAACCTCAGCCACTTGTTTTATTTTTAAAACAAGACACTCAAAAGCTTGTTATATTTAATATCTCCTGGTCTTTAGTTCTAAAATAGGTGTTATGACCAAAAGGCTTGTTTTTCTGTTATTGAAAGCAGTGAGATAAATATCACTGCACTGAGAGATAGGCCAGACGACACAGCCAGAGAAGATAGCGCAGCTGCTTGATGAAACTGATCATTCTGACTATCTCTTTCTGACATCTAACAGTCGCTATTGTATGTTAGCTGATGAATGCTTTTTCAGGCTGATCACTTGAAGCTGCTGAAAGTAAAGACATCTGCCTTTTTTACGCTTATGTGGTCTTAGATAAAACTCCCTCTGTTGTTCACTTGACAGAGGAGAATACAGCTCATCTTACTGTAGAAAGCCTGGGACCAGAATTTCAACATCAAGTCACTTTGCCAGACAATACTTTTTCAATGATCAAAGCATAAAAGGGATATGGTATTCACATCTAAATTCATGTTCATTCTTCTTTGCAGACAATGGAAAGAAAAAGAAGAAACAAGTTTAGCGCAAAGAAACAATTTAATTCTTTTCTAGAAATCTCAGTTTTACTGAAGAATACAATTTCTGATCTAGGATATGAGTAGCAGCATTTTTTTTTTTTTTAAATTCCCCTGTTGCCATCCAGTCCACTAACAAATGTTTTTTCATTGAGGCTTTAATATTTTATTCCTAATGTGACTTTTCAATAATTCGGTTTTACTAGTTTTTTTTCCTATAGACCTTTATTAAACTAAATAAACAGATCATATTTAGAAATGCAGTCACTGAAATGCAGTCGCATTCATAAACATGTAATTACTGATGATTAAGGAATATTTCAAGCCCCTTACATTTTCCTTTATTGACTGGTGTGGTTTACATTGATTAATCAGATGTATTAAAAACCACTGACAAATCAGTAATTTTTTTTGCTTAGGGAACCATGTATTTGCAGCTAGTGAAAACTAGTCTCTGAAAACGGAGCATGTAAAAACTACTTCTGCATACACCAGCTAAGCATCATAGACAATGTAATTTGCTTGTATCTATAATGGCATTTGTTTATTGCCATACAATATTATCATATTAAATCTGTTTCATTAGCTTTTTATTGACTATTAGAAACTTCTTTATTCAAATTATAATTTGCCTATGTAGTGAGTTAAATTACTGGAATTCATTTATGAATGGATATATTATTTCTGTTTTCAGCACTCTTACAAGGTATTGAAAAACTGTGATCATATAAAAAAATCAGACTCAAATATTCAAATACTTTGTAATTTTATTTGTACTTTTAAAATAATGCATATTTGCGTTACTGTTAGGATTGTGAAAGGCATTTAAATACTTGCAAAAAAGTCTTTATCTGTGGCTACTACTCTTCAGAATTTATCTGAATAACCCAAAACTTTTCTCAACATGTGAACTTCCTGTTTGTTGCTTTTATTGTCATCACTACTCTACCAAAAAAGAAAAAAAAAAAAAAAAGGCTTTAAAAATTCCACTAAAAAAAAAATTATAAAATATGCAGATTCTAATGCTTGTGTTCCAGAGAGTGACTATGACCTCCATATTAATTTTCATCCAATTCCCAATGTGCCTAAAAATCTGTTGGGATCTCTATTTTGGAGGTCCCTGTATGCCGTCTATGTATCTACTCTTATTTGGAAAACTGGCAAGAATTACTGTAGATGTGAAACTTCCTGTGTTTTTGTTTATGGCCATTGCCCCTCGTCCTCTTCCTGGGCACCATCCTCTTGACAACTGTCTTTGAGATTTTTTACATGCATTAATGAGATCCACTCTCAGTCGTCTCTAAACAGGCCCAGCTTGTGCAATCTTTCCTCATTTCCTCGTAAGAGAGATGCTCCAGACCCCTAATTATCTTTCTGGGCCTCTGCGGGACCCTCTGCAGTACCTTATTATCTTTCTTGTGCTGAGGAGCCCAGAACTGCACACAGTACTCCAGATGTGGCCTCACTAGGGCTGAGTAGAGGGGTAGGATCACCTCCCTTGACCCGCTGGTCACACTCTTCCCAATGAACCCCAGGATACTGCTGGCCCTCCAGAAGCAAGGGCGCATTGCTGACTCATAGTAAACTTGTCATCCACCAATACTCCCATGTCCTTCTCAGCTGAACTGTTCTCTAGTAGATCAGCTCCCCCAAAATAAAGAAATAATTTTGGTAATACATATTCACGTTTCTGCCTAACAAAGGAGAAATATATACCATGCATATTTAGTCATAATAACTTATTAACTGAGAATTTTAGCTCAAAAATTCCATTTTCCTTCAGAATCTCAATATAGTCTTGTATTCATCCTTCCCTTATTTACAGTCATTCTGATGTTCATAATCAATCTATGAAATAGTTTTAGAGTGTAAGGGAAATTATACTGTTACTATTAAGAAAGGTATATTAATAAATCTGCTTTATTGCAGTCTGGTTCAGCTCCAGTCTTCCACTGTATTAGTGATTTCTTTTAATAAAAAACTACTTTATGACACAGTTATGTACTGCGTATATCCTATAAAACAAATGAATATCTAATAAAGTATTTGTCTACTAAAGAACAAGCTACCACCAACTTGTATTCTAATTTGCACATCAAATTCCATTATAAATGATTAGAACTTTAAATTTATTGTGGCTTACCATTATAGAAATATACAATACTATACATATGTATGTATATTTATGATACATCAGAATTCATAAAGCTACTGTCACAGGCTATTCTTCCCAATCTTTTAAAATTATCCTGATAAATAATTTATATTCAGAACTTCACTGTTATGCTCTATGAAGGAAACAAAGTGTTACTAACCTTACATAAAATGTCATTAAACTATTAACTAAGTTGATTTTTTTTCACTTTCTTGGTTTTTCCCCCCATGATGGCAAAACATTCTTAGAACTGGTCTGAAACCACATTAACTTCTGCCATAGTTATTTGCAGTCTCATAATGGATGGATTTCTGCCTAGATAGTTTTACACAGATGGATGACATGAGCCTCACCTGCTGGGGATAGAATGGCACCATCAGGATGGAGTCACATTGCATTTCAAATAGCAGAATAATACTTTTGTAATAACAAATGTGTCAATCCAGAAGAAAATCATAACAATTTACTGGAATTGAAAAAGCAGCTGGGACCTTTGGCAAATGTTGTTATTCTTGCCTGCCATTGAGTGTTTATTCCAAAAGCATCTGTAGCACTGCAGGCAACATTTTTTTCTGAGTGAAGAACCCTGTGTATTAAGTGTTGAGTACCTCACATTTCCTTCAAAAGCAGCATGAAAACCTTCCTGATTTTGAAACTTTTTCCTTTATTGTCTTGTGAATGAGGCGGGAGATAAAATCAAATAAATATTAGACTACAAAAAAGCTATATATTTTTTCATTCATTTAGAAATGTAAACTGACTATTGCATCGACAATAATTTGGGATTATTATGCTGACGTGCATGTATATGGATCAGTTAGTCTTCAGATAATCTTTTTTTCCTCAATAAAACCTCCATCCCTTTTGTGTCCCTTCTTCTTTTCACCTTTATTCTAATATTTAAGTGAAATATGAAACACTTTAAAACTGCAGAGAAGAATTTCTTTCAGTTTGGCAGTATATTGTCAATAAATTCCTTGCCTATTATTTTCTTCCTAGATTCTTGTTAATTACTAAAGCTTAAGTCCCTTAAGATAAAGAAAGAAGAACAAGTAATTTTGGGAAACATTTAAAGTAGAAAATAATGCAATATTTACTTGAGTAAGATGCTTCCTTACAGAAAGCTTTGGAAAGCAGAATAAGGA
This sequence comes from Psittacus erithacus, assembly GCA_009867235.2. Classification (NCBI taxonomy): domain Eukaryota; kingdom Metazoa; phylum Chordata; class Aves; order Psittaciformes; family Psittacidae; genus Psittacus; species Psittacus erithacus. The sequence goes on from WYDI02156595.1 coordinate 25,979, forward strand.
AAAATGAAGAGACAAACATAAATAAGGAACAAACTAATAATGTTGCTCTCAGCCTTCTTAGATGGCTTGCTGGCATTCCAATGGAGCGTTTCTGACAGGGCTTATGGATTGGGTTGTATCCCTTTCACTTTACATTCTTGAGAATATGAAGCAAGCTCCTTGTACCAAAACGTCCAAAAATAATTTCTAAACTGCAGAAATTTTAGTCTGGTTTCTGTTCCATTTTTTTTATCTTTTATTACACATCTTCTAGAACAGTAAATAGAACATTCTTGTATGCCCTCACTGATTGCGAGCGGCATTAGAGGCTACTAGATTTTGCAGCCTTGAAAAGTTTATTTAGGTTTTTCAGCACTTCTAATGGCTACAGGACACATCTGGAGGAAGCGCACAGCAGGTCCTCTGATCTTTTAATACAAACATACTGTTACAACACAAAAACAAGTTACATGTTTGTACACAGCCCTTCACTCCTACACTGCTCCTTTTCCAGAAAATGTCTTCAGAAAGACTTCATTGTAACTACTGAAGCAGTATGGCATCTGAGTTCTGTTTCTCTTCTGGAACAAAAGAAAATTTTTTCAGTAACTCTTTGCAGGTAACATGGATTCACCTTCCTCAAGTGTCTTTGTTTGGTTTTTTTTCCCTGTTTTTGGTTTTTTGGGGGTTTTTGTGGTTTTTGGTTTTTTTGCTTGTGTGTGTGGTTTTAAGAAAACAAACACTCTTTTCTAATTTGCATCCTAATTTAGAAACAAATACTTACAAATATATAAGAAACCTATAAGGACAGTAGTTATTTCTTCTTCTGTTTTCCATTCTACTTCTTTCCAGCTCAGTATTTAAATAAGCACTGAAGAACAGGTATTGAAAGATGGAGTAATCTATCTTCTGAAGCCTTAATCCTGATGAAACAAAGAACACTAAAAAATAAGCTGGTCATTTAATTTGAATACTGCATTTTTCCTGTGTTTAAAATTATCTGCTTATTTGTTTCCATATATAGTTTCAGGAGACTACAAGTTCTCCATAACTTCTGAAACTGATGCTCTTACTGAGGTTTCTGTCAGACAAAAAAAGAAAAAAAAAGCCTGAAGGAAAAACAGTTCTTCCTAAAAAAAACCCATAATGGCCCAGCTTTATTCTTCCATTATTGAAAGATATTCCAAGTAATTCAAAGTTCTGTCTCATCCCCTTGTTTTCTGACACTGCTCTGACCAATTATTTAGATGATCTGAGATAGTAATATGGTGGGAAACAATTTCCTTATTTTTTTTATTATATTTTTCTGCAGAGCTAAACTATTGCTGCCATGGGAAGCTTAACTGTCCACCTAAAGTCAGCAACATAAGTAAGAAATCACTTCATTTGATACGAGATAAAATATTGCCTAGTTCATGTCCATAAAACAAGCTAGACTGGAAAACCAAGGTATCTGTCATTATGATTTCTTGTAAGCATGAGAGTGTTGCTCTTTCTGACTTATGCTATTAGCCAACATTTGGAGTTCAGCAGCTTGTATTAATTATGAGAAGGAACTTCCTCTAAGGAACTGTTAAATTGGATGGAGTCCTGTTATTTATAAAAAAATATTGTTTAAATCCTGATCACTGCGCAAAACAGATAAAAAGAGATTTGGAACTGTAAACACAGAAACCCTGACCTAAAACTCTCTAGAGACAGCCATGCCCCTGGAATTTGCCAGGCTTTGGTTTTCAACCTTTCTCTGCACTCTCTTTTGAGTGATGGAATTTGTATTTCTCCCACAAATATAATATCCATCAAATAATACCTGTGAAATATTTCTACACATATAACTCACTTTCTAATCAAGTCTCAGTCTTTGGTATTTTTTTTGCCTTGGCACTGCAGACCTTATAAAAAGAACTTTTCAGAGCTTTCTGAATGTAAACATTAGTAGAATGCCGATTGCCAGACCATTTTGAAATTTTTGAACAGTTCAGATTCTGTTTCATATCCGTGGTAGTATATCTTCCAAACTGAAATGTTTAGGTAGTATTAAGGAGACAGGTGACTTATTTTCCTTTTTAAGTTTTTTTAACATGTTTAATGTAAATCTATAGTTGCAAGGAGAGAACTGACAGTCTGGAGCAACGACATCTTTAGAAGCCAGCCAGTTGTACCCTGCGTATTGCATTAAGTAATTCCAAAATGTTATGATTGAAAGCAAAACTCACACATAAAACACCCATGGTTTCTGAAGTAATGAGTGAATAATGGGACAGAATAAAAAGAGAGGATGAGAAAGCTATTTTGAGAAACACTGAGGTACACATGTAGCAAGCAGGTAGCATTAGGACTGGATCCATTTACGTGTTAATCTATCAGCCGTTAAGAGTTTGATCAGTTCAAAAAATCTAGTAATATTGTCTTCTATCAGACTACAGAGATTTGACTGAAAGGAAAAAGAAATCTGCTTCAGAACAAAATTATGTTACCTGTCTTAGTTATAAATAAAGTTGCAATTAAGTTAGGTCTACATGCCTTTTACAGCGATGGCTAACACTGCGAAGTATGCATTCATCCTCTGAACGTTTGGGGGTTTTTTTAAGGTAAATACATAAATTCTCTTAAATACTCAAAATTCTTTATGTTACTGTTGATTCAGCACTTCATAATGTAAAATCACAGAAAACTGGAACAAAATACAGTTTTAAATGAGCCTTCAAATACTATTATCAGAAAGCCAAGCAAACCAAAGCCACATTCATTTCTGCTTATTAACACTTAGTGTGACTAGTGTTAGGTTTAATAAAGCCTTTTAATGGTGCTCTAAGTAGAAAAGGATTACAAAAGAAGTGAAGCAAGCTTCCAGACCGATGTTATCTAAATATGCACAAATAAAACTTGGGAGCTAAGTTGTCATGGGCTTCCTGAACAGTTAGTGGAGAGAGAATTATTCTAGCAAGGAACTGATTTCACCTGCTCTTTGCTTCTTTGTTCCTATAGTTATGAATGTGTAATACTGTAGATCTAATTTGTGGGTAGCCAGATTTCAGCAAATTCTGTTAGCACAGGGCTTACATTTATTTATGTAGAAATTTTATCTTTCAAACAATTTTTATTAATATTTTCAAAGGTATATCTCTACCATCAGGATAACAGATGGTCAGTGATGCTGATGAATTTGTAACATAAGTAAAATAACACAGATGCAAGGTCTTGAAAAAAATATGCTTTTCCCCTATTTATTCATGCTTTACTGGAGACAAGTCTGAAGTTAAAACTGTCCTGCACAGAAAATTATTTTAATATGAAAAAGTGACTTGCATATTAATTCTAAAATTAAAAGAAGTCCTAGTTTTAACATGGCTTCTTCATTTTACACAGCGCTCCATCCAAGGATCTTTGAGGAGAATGAGCCAGTTTTCTTTCCTTTATTTCCAACTTATTAACTGAAAGAACTGACATGCTAGTTCTACAAGAGCTATATTTTTCCTCCAGTTGAGAAGAGTTGCATCATTTTTGTGATAATGGTCAGAGAAATGTTATGGACATTATGAAAATAGAAAGTACTAACAGCAGTTCCTGAAGGATATGGAGCTCTTTGCTAAAAAACCCAAAACCACTAACAAGCTGTAGAAGTACTCTCTCCTTATGACTGATGCCTTCTCAGAAGCAATACTATAGCCATTGTTCATATTTTTCTTTCAAATCAAAGGATATGAGGCAATATAACTTTTATTTCCTTCAAGCATTTGCAACTGAAAATATAGTTATATATTCAGAGAATGGCTCAGGCCTGATTGACTAGTTTCTGAATAGATTTTTACTGTTTCATCTATATAAGTTATGCAGTATTTACTTGAAAAAAAAAGAAGAAAATTTCTGTTTCTTGCAGTGATGCATTAAGAAGGAGAACAGAGAAAAAGGGGTTTTTTTTAGTCACAAAGTAACAACAGAACAGGTAGCTGTCTTTTGCTTCTTTTTCTCCCACTAAATCTGAACCACAATTTTAGCATCTTGCTGCTTGTCGTAAAACAGCAAGCAGCTATTTGGCCAAAGTTACCACAGAGCACATACCTGAGATATCAGCTATTATTTACTACACAGGTGTGTATAACTTACCACATATTATGTATTTGCCCAGAGTTTGTTTCTTTTGTTGGTAATGACTTCCTCATTTTAAATATTAATGTAGAATTTGAACACAATATGTAAAAATCAGTGTCAAAAGGCAATATAATGAGACATATACTTTACGTTAATGAGCTCAAATAGAGAAAACTGTATATTAAGTATTTTCTCTGATGTTCATTACAAAATCAGACTTTGTTGCAAAAACAGTCATCTATTCTGGAAATGTGTTCTAGAATTATCTACTGAATTTCCATCAGTTGGGATAAGAGAAACTTAAATCTAAACAGTAATAGATGTAAAATTACTAAGATCAACAGCCAACGTGAGTTTGTTTCATGTAAGAAAAACAAGACTAGGAAGGAAAAGAAAGGGCTTGAGGTTTAGCTAAATAAAAGCATAAACAGAGATAAATTTACTTGAACAGATCGGCATAAATTGGACAGTAATAAACTCAAGCTGTAAGTTACACGGTCTTGTTTTCAGAGCATGGAAGTTCTGAAACTTATTTTCAGATGGATTTCTTGACCTACTATTGTTTATATAATAACACTGAATATAGTAACAAACACATGCGTCTACCTGTAACTACTTGAAAAGACCACAGATCCCTTTCATTCCTTTGTTAAAGAAATATGATCAAATCAAATCCATGCATCCCTGCTATTTAATAAAGACTTCTCAGCATGGGTAATGTATCTTTAAAAGTCAGCACTCAAATTGTCAGTGTACATCTGCTCTCAGTATGTAAATAATTTTCAAATTAAAAAGCATGTATTCTCTGTGTTCCCAGTCCCAAATGGCTGATAATTAAAAAAACCCCAAACATATTCACAACCAACAATTTTCTTAAAGAGGTCGTGAATTGAATTTTCAGTAAGAAAGGAAGGGATAGAAGAAAATACATGACTGAAATATCCACTTATATTTCTCAAAAAAACCTGCTTTTGTTCCAATATAATTTTGAAAGCACTTTAAGCTACTTGTTCCATGAACTTTAAATAACAAAACCCATGCTACTCTCTGCATTTCACTTACACTCTTTGTTTGTTAAATTTTGTATTACATTTTTCCTTGTTCTTTCCTCCTGAATGTGTTTCTATTTTCCTTATGCATAATTCACAGACCCACACAACTTTTCATAGTTGTCATCTACACTTCAAATACTGCTTTTAAACTCATCTTTCTTTCAGGAGGCCTTAGGGGTTTTTCTTCAGTAGATTTAAGGAACATTATATCGCCCCTTGATGGTCTTTAATTTACTTCACACTTTACAGACTCAAGGTTCATTTAAATTTAATAAAACACCAAGCCATTTCTTAACCTTTGGAGAAGCTCCATTTCTCAAAATCACATTTTAAACAACAGGGCCAAAAAGAACAAATGTAAAAAAGAATGAGATTCACAATTTTGCTAAATAACATTTTATGCTAATTTTTTGAGAGAGGAAGATATCTGACAGCTTCTTAACATTTTATTGTCATACTGCAACTAGATTATTAAAGTTTAAGATAGTTTCCTGTGAACACACATACATACATGTGCACAAATACGTTTAGTTCTTTCCTCCTGTCACACTTCTGAAACTTTCCAAAGAAACATGAACATCCAAATAGATCAGGTTTGATCTAATATTTTAATTGGTTTAAGTTTAGGCTTAGCATGTTCATTTCCCTTAACTGTCAACTTTCTAGGTATTGTTAATATATCCCCTTAAATTTAATTTACACATGAAAACATTACACTGAAATCTACAAGTTTTCTTTTTTACTACTTGGATAACAATATAGACATTTGAATTAGGAACTTTGGGACATTATTCTCAAAATTAAGTTGATAGAGACTAAAAGGCCTGCTATAGAGCTGAAAGGGTCACAGCAAGAATTCATGGATAAATGTAGATAGCATTGCTCTATTTTCTATTTACACAATTTGCAGTTTGCCTCTTTCTCATTTCCATGACTGCAGTAACAAAAAGTAAAGCCTACCATAAATGTTACAAGCTTTGCTTGAGAAGATAACTGTAACTAGGGTTTGATGTTATCATAAACAATGAAGAAATATTCTATCATCAGTTTAGTATTATATAGACTATTGTTTCTGAGTACCAAGCAGGCTGTTAATTATTGTAAGGATAACCACTAATTAAATCTAGGTTTTGTGGTTTAACCTCATCTAACAACTAAGCACCACACTTACTCCCCCATGTTGGGATGGGCGAAAGAATCAGAAAAGGGAGAATTCATGAGTTAAAGACAGTTTAATAGGTAAAGCAAAAGCTATATGCTCAAGCAAAGTGAAACAAGGAATTCATTCACTTCTTCCCATGGGCAGGCAGGTGTTCAGCCATCTCCAGGAAAGCAGGGCTCGATCATGTGTAACTGTTACTTGGAAAGATGAACACCATCACTCCAAGCCTCCCCCCTTCCTTTTTCTTCCCCCCAGCTTTACATTGCTGAGCAAAAAACACCTTAGCTAAAAAGGCTTTTACTTTTAAACACTTTACGTTTAAATACTTCTGGTTAAATACTTTACTGTTTCATATTAATGTCTTAAAAAAGAATACACCTCTTTAGTAATATTAATGTGTTACACATTAATATTATTAGTAGAATAATTGCAGGAATCGTGCTCATGTTCTGCTTTTTAAAAGTGTATCTCAAGGACATTTAAGAGAACATAATTTCATAAATGTACAGATGGGAAAATTGAGATAACTGAAGGATAAACTGTTCCTTTGACTTCACTCCTTTTCTGAAATCCTGCTCTGCACTAGGAGTTGGATCAAGCTCAAAACCTAACATGAAGCTTCCGTGGACTATGTACTGTCATGAAGATTTTGTACCTATTCTTTCAACAAACACACAATGAGTATGCATGTACTGGTTAGCCAGAGATTCTTGTGGTTTTCAGCGTCCACAGAGGTGTGCAGCAACCCTTTTCTCTCCCTGTACATGTGCAGAAGTCATACAGTACACTCTTTTCAATATTTTTCACAACTGAATGAGCTAGAGAAATAATCTGTTGCTACTTGTTCTCTAGCTTATGATTTAGTTCTGTTTATTGAGGGTCTTGCTGATGGACTGCATGCAGGTTTTTACTGTTTTGTTACTGCTGAACAGACTAGCTGGATGAGCCGGAAGGTGGAAGTGAATTGCTTTTTCCACAGTAAATAACTAAGCATATTCAGGGAGAAAATGTCTCAGACATTGTAGAATATGATGGGAGAAGGAATCTGATAGCCACAGGGGTAACACAGAATTCTGCAGCTTGACTGAGGGGGGCAAAGAGCCATGTCTCAGAGGCAAGGAAGGAACTCTTGAAGATATCCGAGAAGTGGTCAGACTCTCTGTGCCTTCTTACTATTAATGTAATTCTTTCACAAGAAAAATGGTGGAAAAGGTCATGTAAAATTTCTTTATTTTGTTCATGCAAATCTTTTTCTGGTCTAACTTCTCTAGTTAATTTGTGAAGGTTTTGTTTTGATGGTTTTCTATTGGTTTGGGGGGGGTGGGGGGCTTGGCTTTTCTTTTTCCTCTGTTTAAAAATATGTTTTAGTACATGAAATGCAAAATGGGTTTAAAAGATGAATCTTGAGATCTCAAGATCTGAGTGTAGAAAAAAGCCCTAGTCATCTGTAGCCAGTTTAAGATCTGGTAATATCCTTTTAGATACCGTGGAGCCCTGAGCTGCGATTTTATTTCATTAAACAGACCCAGACATGACCTTCAGGTTTCTCATTTCATCTGAAGTTTCTTTTCTAAAATCAACATCTAGGTATAGCTTTTGCTTCCCTAACAGGATTAATGCATTGGTTTTTTTATGTGGTGTTGAATTTTATTCTTGTGATTATCACAAGTTCTGTCACTATAGCCTCAGGGATGAGGGCATTACAAGTAGATTCTCCTTTTTCTTTATTTGAGTAAAAAGCAATAGAGAATGCCATCTCCAGTGCCATCTTTGCACAAAATGAGTGAACCTTTGGTTGCACTGCCCAATATGGAAATAGGCAGTAAAGGTAAAGCCTGCCATTTCCAGATCCCTGAAGATATCTGCTTGTATATAACTAAGATCTGACAGAGAAACCTTTCTTGGGACCATTCTCCATCTAAGCTGCAAACAGCAAGCCTTTCTTTCCATCTCTCCCATTTTTCACTTCAAGAGCTTCTATTCCCTGCACCAGTCTAGAGAAGATTGCCAGAATGTGAAAACCATGCTACTGTGGGAAGTGTACAGCTGATGTTCTGGCACAGGGACTCAGCTCAGTATTTTTACATATTAACCACCTACAAGAGGAGTTTTCTTGTGATCATACTTTGGCATCAAACATGAACAATGGGACTGGCACATGAACTACTCACAAGCTCTTTTTTAAAGGTTTTAAGGATTTGAAAGTGGCTATGTGTCTTTACTAATCAAGCATTTGAAGGAGGAAAAGCTGTCATTTACCAGCAGCTGTTCTTCCTCAAAATATGTATGTACATTCTCAACATTCTTTCCTAACTCTTTGTCTTGCAGCAGTTCTAAAATGTGGAACTTTCTAGCTGGCAGGAACTACAAGGGGAGGCCATGTGGACCACACACAGTGTAAATGTACCCTCAAATTCAGACCCAAGAATAATTCTATATTAAAAAAAAAAAAAAAAAAATCAGGCTAACAGTTTTTATGTATAAATAACCACAAATGTAACTTAGATTCTAGTCACACTATTTCAATTCATGGCTTTTGATAATGCTGCCAGCAATACCGACAACTAGCACCAATTATAATGACTGTTTAGGGGATATGCATAATTACCATTTGGGAAGTGTACTGTGGCAATTAAATTCATTCTTACAGGCCCTCAATTAACAATAAATTGCAGTTACTACTGACCTGGGATTAATTAAAAACAACAGCCTAGCAACTCAGCTTAAATCAAAGAAATACAGGAAAGAAAACTAATCTTTGCTGGTTTAATGCATCTGAAAATGTACTTGCCTTTTTCTTTTCACATAGAAAAACCTTAATAGCAAAATTTCATCAACGATGAAAACAGTATCTCTGAAAACAGAAAGTTCAATCTTTGGCTCAAATAAAAACCTCATAATTACATTTCTCCCAACTTTTTTTTTTTTCTTTTTTGGTGGGGGGTGCAGAGGTGTGATAAGTAGGTAGAGAGAATGAAGATGGGGAATACTCTTTTTCCATATGTTTATTTTCACAGACATGAAATGCCGTGGATAAATGACACAGAAAATCATACAACCTAATTTCATGAGTCCAATGCTTTTCCTATGCCATATTACTCAAACATTTTTTTCTCTGTTAATACAAGGTTCAAATATCCATTTCTTCCTTACTTACTTCAGAAATTCTTATTCTAAGGAAGATATTAATTTCAGTAGTATTTCTTTATTAAGATTGGAATTCCTAGCAATCTAATAAATCAAATCAGTATTTTATGTAGTCTACCTGTTCCTATTTATCTTATCCCTGATGTATGTACAGTAGGATAAACTTTTCTAAAACTAAGATTTTCTTTGCTCAACTTTCAGAAATTTATGAGAAAAATAAACTATTTTAAATGCCTAAGGTTGGATAACGAAACCTAAGGTCTGCAGAATTCAAACACATTAGACTTCTTACATTGTCACTTCAAGCCATTACTAATAACAGCTTACTCTGAAGCTGAATCTCACTTTATCATCTTGAAGAGTGTGTTACCATGAAGTAAATAGTGCAGTCTGTTATACAAACTAACAAAATCAAAACCCTTATTTTTAGCAAATGCCCTAGAGAAAGTGCAGCTATTCTACAATGTGAATTTTGTTATTCAGCTAAAATGTCGTATTTACAAGCAACTAAGCACAACAAAAACATTTGTGTTTTTCAGTACGCTTACCTGACTTGAAAGAGTGAAGGTAAAAATATAGTTCAGACATGTCTCTCTCATTATTTTCAAAGAGTTTCATTTGCAATTGACCTTTTGCTGATTCATAATGAAGCATTTAGAAAAGCTTTAAGTCTTGCAAAAAAGGAAATTAACCAGTGTGCAGACTAATGATAATGTTCATGAGAAATACCAGCTACTGCTTAAAAACAGGAAGTGATTTACAGGGAATAATATACAAAAGAACTGATGAACCCATGTAACTTTTTTATTGCAATATCTTCACTGATTTTACTACAATTGCCACTGATAGACATTTGCAAATGAGAAGAGTTCTATGCACGCTTCATATTCTTCTCATATGAACCTGAATTTTACACTTGTAATGTTTTGTGAGTTTGAATGGATAACAGGCACAGTTCAGAAGAAAACTGTATGAAAATATCATGCAGAAATAAACATTGTTTTTTATTATTAAACAATATGATGATTAATTTCAGACCTTAGTTATTCAGTGCAAACTATTTAAACAGAAAAAGTAAATGTATGAGGATTTTTTTTATTGGGAAAACCAAATATTTTCCACCCTCGTTACCAGAAAAGAGAGAGTGTGTAAGGTGTATTATGCTCAGCAGAAATGTGCCACCATCTTCAACATGAGTAAAATACCCAAATTTCTATGATTATTATTTTATTTTCTAAACTGTGAGTAGAGAAAATATTGTCCAGAATCAAACAGGCATTGACTGTGCATTTGCAGATGCTAAAATATTGGGGCCTTCTTGTAAATTATTCCCTAACCCTGAAATTTTCTCTACACAAAAGGATTTGGATTTACTATGCTTTACTCATTTCTGATTGAAACGACCTATGTTTAAACATGTTAATTCTTACCATGAATTAACTATTTAGGCAATGTAGATTTTATAAGCTTACTTCACAGAGAATTAAGTTAACATAAAATGAAATCAGAGCAAGCTAGTATTTGTATGGGAAAATCACTACTTTACAATTTTCTTAGCAGTCCTCCTGTTGCTAGTCTGATTGCATTTTCCATAAGGTAACTAATAAATGTTTACCTGCCTTCCCATCTGCTGAACTGACTGTTTGCAAGTCACCTGCTTAAATGCTGGCAGGGAACATAAATTAAACTATTCATCATTGGATGCTTGTAAAATGAAAAACACTGACATCAAAATGAGTACATACAGAAAACTGCTGCAAAGGAACACCAAGAAAGGTTACATCCGTATATGTAGCAAGGTTTCCTCAAATGAGGAAAACATTGGAAAAAAATCTCAAGATCAAAAATCTAAAATCCTACCAAGTTTAAACCATCTATCCAGATTTTGAGAACAGTGAAATTGGAAAGCATCCAGTTTATCTTATTCTTTTTCTTATTTGCCTCCTGCTGGGGCAATCACAGCAGCAAATTACTTCCTCTCTCTGTACAGAAGGCAGTAAATTTTCTTTAACCCTTCCTTTCTAACACAATAAAATCACAAAGAAAGCCTACAAGCCTATTGAAATTACTAAGTAGAGCACTAACGAAACTAATTATAATCTGAATGATTTTCACTCACAGTTTACTCAACATGTACTTAGAAATTACAATTTTCAAAGCATTTTATAAGACATATTCTGTGGTGCTTTAACATAAAGCTGCATGGTATATATATATCAGACCATCTACTTTTGCAATTTATGAGTTATATGTAATGAAAATTTACTTATCCTTTTTATTAGATACATTTTAGTGAAAAGAAAAATAAAAAATTGAGGGAACACTTCACAGCTGAAAATTCTATGAAAATTTGCAATAGAAAAACATTAGTGAATTGAGAGATCAAAGACATTCTGCCCAAAGAATTCTGTTGCAATTACAAACAGGTTTCAGTTAATCTTCACAAACATTTTTCAAGGAAGTATGAGACAGAAGTTTTAATTCTGGAAGTCACTAGCTGTGTCTTTAGCATTAGGAGAAACTACATAAGTATCTACTTAGAGATTAATCTTTCTCTTTCAGTTCTGTAACACCTGAAAAAGATTCCTTCCAGGTTAACATTTTCCATAGCCTTTATATATAATTACCTTCTCTGTTCTTTTTCACACAGATGAGCAGTAGATTATTTAGTACCAGGGCATGCCATTATTAGTTTGGACTTATCAATTCCCTTGTCTTCCCCAGTACAGACATACTTATCCCCCAAGTTCCTGCTTAGTAATCCACTGGTGCAACGCAGAAATGACTGTATGCTGTTGTCCTTTTCAACCATTATTTAACTCAAAGCTGAAGTATGTAAAGGGTTTTTCTGAGCCTGAGAGCAGCTGTTGAGAGGAGGATGTGTGTGAAGAAACATGTACTGAGGCCCTATGCCCAGGGGGTGCACCCATTACAGGTACCCTGTTCCTCCTGCCTGGGACTGCAAAGCACATGGACAGGGACCTAACACCAAAGAGTTGTTAGTGTTAGTCACAGCTCTTGTATAACCCCATACTGCAAAGGTATCGTTATTGAACATTTTCTTTATTAGTCTGGAATATAATAATTAATATTTTTGTAACTCATAGTGATAATTGTTGTCTTTTGATTTGGATGTTAAATATTTAATCCCTTATAAAAGAGTTCTGGAGTTTTTTTTCCATAAAAGATTGTGTTATCTAAAATGTGATAGTATTCTTACAGTGAAATTCCCCACATTGAAATAAAAAAAAACCAAACAGCTGGTATGTACTTTATCTAGAACATGAAGATCTTTGTCTTTATTTTATTGTGCAAGTTCTGCATAAGGACAGAATGGAGAAAAAAAATGGAGAAAAGACAGAATAATCTAATTGAACAGCTGCTTTTTTATTCGGGTAAAAAGGAGGGTAGAAGAAAAGAAGCATGCAAAAAGTATTAAGGCTTTTGGATTAAGACAGCTTGGCAAGCTTGCATTTCTGCTTATTAACTTTCCTTCCCATGAGCCAAGATGTATAACCTTCTTAGCCTTTGAAGGTTGTAGATACTTTTTAAGACGACTGGTTATTGACAGCAGATCTTTATAGCCTTTTCTGCCTATTTAACAAAATGGGATAGAGAAACAACCAAAGTGTTCAGATGGAAGCTGAATTATAATGAAACTGAAAACAAAATAGCTTTGTAGAATTTCAAAAGCTTGAATCTGCAATGTAACTTCTGTGTTGATCAAGCAAAACAAAAATAAATGACTTGAAGGGAAAAAGTGTTTTTTAATGTCCCAAATATGTTTGGGTTTGGTGGGTTTTGTGGGGTTTTTTTGGTGTTTGGTTGGGGCTTTTTGTTATTTTTTTTCCTTTGGTTTGGGTTTTGTTTTTTTCTTTTTATCTAAGTGTTAACATGAAAATGTAGATGGTCTGAGCAAAAGTCTATATCCTCTATTTACCTTTGCCATGTACAGTTCTCATATTGAAGATATAAAGTGAAACATAGAGAAACCTTTAAAGTACAGGTGTAATGATTTTGGCCACAAGAAATGCAAACACTTGCCACTCACATCCCCAACAGTAGTTATATCATTCCTTTAAACCTTGTTATGAATATAAGAGAAGGACAAAACAGATTAATGTATTTTAACCTATCTAATCAACTCCTTAACTTGGAAATACACTGACTCATTTAGACAGCATACTTTTAAATAGCTTTACAGCATCAATTGTTTGGAATGAATAATAGTGTTTCAAATGAAGGTGTTCACATCAAAACACAAATCATTTCAGCAATGCCAGTATTGTTTGCAGAATTGGTGATGACTACAGTAAAGATCATTAAGTGCCTTCTTTTCTTTAACAATCTCCACTGGCCCCTTCGTCAGGGAGAATTTAAAAAAAACAATGGATGTGCAGTGTGGGCATCTGTTCTGATGTGTTTTTCTGCCATCTCTTCCACAGGATGCAGGAAAATATCTGCTCCACTGTGGTGTCTTCCATGGGTTGCATGAGAGTATCTGCTTTTGTACATGAAGCACCTCCCTCGTTCTCTTACCTTCATGTTCATACTGATGCTTCTCACATTTTTTCCTCACTCCTTACTGGTGTGTGGCATTTTTTCCCTTCTTAAGTTTTCAAAGCAGCATTCTTTCTGTAACTTCAATGAAGCTATGATAACATATACCTGCAAAAGCTATAAGGCAATGCAACCAGTATTGTCAGCTGTTCCCACAGATACTATGCTGTCCTGGGTTCAGCAGTAGCAGTCATTTTTCTCATTCTTAGTAGCTGGTGAAGTGCTGTGTTTCTGACTTTCAGCCTGGGAACAGCGCTGATAACACCAGTGTTTTTAGTTGTTGCTCAGTAATGTCTACACTGACCAAGGACTTTCTGAGTCTCATGCTCTGCCAGGGAGGAGGGGAAGCCAGAAGGAAGCAGAGACAGGACACCTGACCCAAACTAACCAAAGGGGTATTTCATACCACAGCACATCATGCCCAGGATGCAAACTGGGAGTTACCGGGAAGGGCTAGATCCCTGCTCGGGTTGGGCTGGGTGTCGATCGGCAGGTGGTGAGCGGTTGTGTTCCCTTCCCTTGTTATTTACCTTATCATTATTATTGGTGGTACCAGCAGAGGTTTGTGTTATACCTTAGTTACTGGACTGTTCTTATCTCAGCCCGTGGGAGTTACATTCTTTTGATTCTCCTCCCAGTCCCTCTGGGAGCTGGGGGAAGAAGGGGGGGAGTGAGATAGAGACTGCATAGTTCTGAGTTACTGGCTGACTGAGTGTAAACCACAACATATGCCCACAAATAGTTAAAGACATTTCTTTTATGAGCTTTCGGAAGATTTTATTTTCTAACGTTCTCATTTTCGCATCTAAAAATAGTCCAAATCTCCTGGGGAAAACCAGAATAGACAAAATGAAGCAAAAAAGTTTTGAACATGTTTTCCAGAATACTGTAACACATGGATAATTGGCTAGCAAATGAGTAATAAGAAAGCTTGAAAGATGACATTAGCAAGCATCATTCATACAAAATGTACTTTTAAATAACTGTTCTTTGTAGTTTCTTCCCTATGTGTGAACACCACATATTAATCAGGCTAAACATCTTATGAAAGAGTCAACAACAAAAACAACAACAGGAAAATCAGAACAAATACTAATGAACCAAAGGAAAAGGTTGCTCTTCTTTTTTCTTAAAGAAGCATATTATATTTTAACCATTGTTCATCCAGCATTTAATTCAACTCAACTATGCTGATAAGTCTGCATATTTGGAAACTGTGTCCTTGTACTTGATTCATTTATCTTGTCATATTTAAATTTTGGGGTCATATGAAGACTACTTTTCTGAAGAAATTATATAACTGGTCAAACTAAGCAGTTTTCCATACTATACTTTGGTGCCATAAGACAGATACAAATGCTATTTTTAGATTAGCTTCTCATTTAGAAAAAAACTGAATAAATCTTCTCCAGGTTTTTAAATTCTAATTTCCCCTCCCCTCCTTAACTGCACCTCTGTAAGATTTCAAACTAACAAAATAAAAAGGCTTTAAAGAAAAGTTTTTCTCAGGTCCATATTCAACAAAACCTATGAAGTTGTGATTATTTTTTTGTCATTTTGCCATTCTTATTTGGCAAAAAAATCAAGATAACTAGATTGAATCAAATATTTTATTTCTTGTGTGAATCAGAGCCTTTCATCAGTATTTAGATTAATTTCTAAGGCCCTGACTCTGAAGAAAATCCAAGGTCACCAATATATAATTAACATACTTTTGTGGCTTCTCAATTCAGTGTTACAATTGAATGGAGAGACTTGGCAACCTGGGATCTTAGAAGAGGATTTTGTAGTCCTGTAAGACAATCACTGAATTCTGAATAAGAATGACGGTCTTCTGTGACTAAAACCTGGAAAAAATATTCTTATTTAGAAACTTTGAATGAATTTGATCAAGCTGTATCAGAAGACACTTGCTCATCACAAAACAGTACCTCTTCCAAAGGTTTCCAGTGACTTCAGAAACCTAGTTATTTTCAAAATATACTTTTGCCTGAGTAAACTGATCTTTAAAAGCACTTATCTCTAACTTACAGATTCAGTAGAGGAACTCTTATACACAGATGTGCTCAGCCAGGAGAAACCATGCTCATTTTCAAGGTTTCTCATCAAGGAACTTTAGTGCCTTCTGAGAGGGTGATTAATACAAAGCAAGGGTGGTCACCACTGGAAGTGTGGTGACGGGAAGCACCACTCTTACTGGGGTAACAAGAACGTCCTGATTAGAATTTAAGAGATTCTTGAGCTGCTCCAGCTCCACCAGGAGAGGGACCACTGGAAACAGCCCCACCAATCTCTATATATATAACCATCCCACATATATGCCCACCTTTGCCAAGGCAGCTACAGCTGCCAAAGCCTGCTTTTTCAGTATTCTGATGCTGACAAAATATGACCATATGTCCTGGGTTCAGCAGTAGCAGTCATTTTTCTCATTCTTAGTAGCTGGTGCAGTTGTGTGTTTTTGATGTTTGGTTCGGGAACAGCAGTGATAACACCAATTTTTTCAGTTGCAGCTCAGTAATGTTTAGACTGATCAAGGACATTCTGAGCCTCATGCCCTGCCAGGGAGGAGGGGAAGCCAGAAGGAAGCAGAGACAGGACACCTTACCCAAACTGACCAAAGAGGTATTCCATACCACAGCACATCATGCCCAGGATGTAATGGGCAGTTACCCGGAAGGGCTGGAGATTCTGCTGGGGTGGGGCTGGGTAT